>JALMGJ010000003.1:105973856-106096356 GCA_023362775.1 Charina bottae | reverse complement strand
CTTCCTTATGACGACAAAAAGCTGCCTTGCATAGGAACAATGGCTAGGGGTTTTTGGAAATACCCACAGGGACTGACGTGAAGAGAGGACCTTCTCATGTGACTGCCATTTCATCACCAGGGCTCCATATATTTTTAAACTGACACAAGTTGGAAGTCACATTTGTATCAGCTGTTTCCTCTAGATCAATGTTTCTCAACCTTGGCCACTTTAAGATGTGTGGACTTCAACTCCCAGAATTCCCCAGCCAGCAGTGTTTCTCAACCTTGGCCACTTTAAGATGTGTGGACTTCAACTCCCAGTATTCCCCAGCCAGCAGTGTTTCTCAACCTTGGCCACTTTAAGATGTGTGGACTTCAACTCCCAGAATTCCCCAGCCAGCAGTGTTTCTCAACCTTGGCCACTTTAAGATGTGTGGACTTCAACTCCCAGAATTCCCCAGCCAGCAGTGTTTCTCAACCTTGGCCACTTTAAGATGTGTGGACTTCAACTCCCAGTATTCCCCAGCCAGCAGTGTTTCTCAACCTTGGCCACTTTAAGATGTGTGGACTTCAACTCCCAGAATTCCCCAGCCAGCAGTGTTTCTCAACCTTGGCCACTTTAAGATGTGTGGACTTCAACTCCCAGAATTCCCCAGCCAGCAGTGTTTCTCAACCTTGGCCACTTTAAGATGTGTGGACTTCAACTCCCAGAATTCCCCAGCCAGTATGCTGGCTGGGGAATTCTGGGAGTTGAAGTCCACACATCTTAAAGTGGCCAAGGTTGAGAAACACTGCTCTAGATATATCCAGAAACAGTTCACAGTCCATACCTGGTGTTTTATTTAGATCTGTGTGCACATGGCTTCTCAAAATTCTCTATCTTACCCGTTGCAATGAAATTAGAGAGATCTTTTTATCAATTTTCTCCAGGAATAGGAGATATTCTCCAATAGTTTCTCAGTGACAGAACTCAGGGTCTTTGTCCCAGTGCAGCATTAATAGTTGCGTGTCTTCCACAATTTCCCTGATTCGACGTAATTCCAGGGCATTGTACATATAAGGAACTCAGTGAATATAGGGGAAATGGCTGGAGCCACAAAAAGTGTGAAAATTCTATAAAGTGGGCTTCTTTACTAGGCAGGGTGGAAGGTGACACAAAAAGAGAAACATTTTAAGATTCTTTTCAGGAAAAAAAAGGGGTTTTCAGAAAATTCAGCTCAACTGATCTTAGAGTGCCATGATTGCTTTCAGGAGAAAAACTGTGATATTGAGTTCTGGGTCCTATGGAGGGAGATGGGCGGTGATAAAAATTGATAAATAAATAAATAAATAAATAAATAAACAAACAAACAATAAACAACTAGTGTTTAATGTTCTTCCACACTGTATCTGCACAGAACTTGTGTAAGACTTTGGTCATTTCCTTGGGAATCAATGCTTAGGCTCTGGAGCAATTACTTTAGAGTATTTTGATACTTAATTGCTAAGGAGAAGCAGCAATAGGAGAACATTCCAGGAAGAGGAGAGGGAATGCTTGCTAAAACTGTATTCCTCATGTATTAATATTGCCTGTGTTGATTTCAACTGAATGTAGGAAAACCCCTTGCACAGAAATAATCTATCCTTATTTCTCTGATGACTAAACTATCCAGAAGTAATCCAGATGATTAGGATATTTTCTAGACAAGATCCTGCTGAGCTGCCCCTGGTGTGCCACTGTGAATTGATAATATCATAGTGTTTCAGGTGATATCTGTATAAAGCAAAGAATGGGCCTTCCCAGACCTATTCAGATCACCTCTCCAAGAACTTGAAATAATTCCCAGTGGGAGCACATGCCACGGTTCACAACTTGCATCATGTTAATTCTAGATCCTAGCAGACTTCTAATCTCAGTCCTCTCTAAAACTACTTGACTATTTGGACCACCCAAGCATTTTCTCGTTGTTCATAACCTACTTGCATGCATCACGTAATCTTCTCAGAACACCTCTGTATTTATCCCAAGTTCATCTTAATTACACTGGTCACATGATACAAACTTGAAACTGTCTTTTAACTTAGTGTCTTGAGACTTCAATGTCATCAATTATCTGTCACGGGCTTGTACACACCAGTTGCCTTCCCAGGAGACTCTCCTTCTCCCCTTCTCTTTAATACCACACCTTTAAGGCTGTGGCAACCATTTATTACTTCTTAATCAACTGTCTGGGGTGTTTACTCGTTGCTGATCAATGCAAGACACTCCTTTCTCCCCCAGGGCTAAGCACATTTCCTTCAGAGTTCTCTACTCAAACCCAAGGAACAAGAAGCAGGGGTGGGAACGAAACCCAAGTCTTCTGCATGACAATGGAAAGTATTATAACCCGGGGCTTAGCATTGACTTCCTGCTCCTTACCAATCCCTTCTTCTACCCAGGTTGAGAACACAAGAAAGGCATACCTAATGCATGAGATTCTAAGGATTAATAAGATGCTATTCTTAGGGTTTGGACCTGTGATTGTTGCCGAGAAGACAATGTAAATTCCATCCAATTATGTTCTGGAGAAGACTTTGTAGGAGTCTTTCTTGACTGCCTTATGATCGTTCAAAACAGAGTGAGAGGATAGCAAGAAGCATTCTGCAGGAACAAACTGACCATTCACTTTTCATCTGCAGCCTTCCAGATACTTTTGAGAAAATCACAGAGCAGTATGTGAAGCAATGCACTTCCTCAATTATTTATCTCCCACCGCCATCACACACAGACACACAGGCACACACACATCTATGAAACTTATATTCAGAGGAACAAGTAGGACCTGAAACAGAAGTCTCCCTTTCTAAAGCAAGTCCCTAGCCAGCCAGCCAGGCCCCACTTCCATTCCATTTGCCATTCATCATTCTACTGAGCTTATGTCGTCCTCAAAATAACCCAGAGTGGCAATTTGTTCCTCATCCTTAAACAACAGAAAAGTTTTGGGAATGCTATAAACACAATATACCTTAATTTCAGCACAGCATTTGACAAAGTACCTTACAACCTTACAATTAGCAATCTGGTTAAGTGCAGGCTAGATGGCATGAAAATTAAGTGGATACATACAGTAGCTAGCTAATATTATCTCAAAAGGTGCTCATTAAAGGATTCTTATCAAAGATATCAAGTGAGGTGCCACATTTATTTCTAGGCCTTCTACTTTTTATTATTTTTATTAATGACTTGGATGATGAGATGGAGGAAATGTTTATCAAAGCTACAGATGACACAAAATTGGGTGTATTGGACAGCCAATACCCTAAAGTACAGAAATAAAATTCAAAACAAACCTTGTCCCCCAGGCTATTGGATTCTTGAATGCCAAATAGGTTCTTTTAGGTGAAATATGTTGGATATGTAAAGAATGTATATTTTATAGTAATTATGGATTTTTATTAGTATTTTAATGTTTGACTGAAATTGTGAGTTAAATAATGTATATTTTATAAGAATGGGTATTTTATAGTAATTATGGTTTTTTATTATTATCATTAGTATTTTATTGCTTGAGTGAAATTGTGAGCCAACTGCAACGAAATTTCATTCTATTGTGCACTTGTATAGTGTATAGTGGGATGACAATAAAGTTACTATTCTATTCTATTCTATTCTATTCTATTCTATTCTATTCTATTCTCCCCTCCTGTCTGCCACAATTTATTTATTTATTTATTTAATTTTTTTTTATCCCGCCTTTATTATTTTTATAAATAACTCAAGGCGGCGAACATACCTAATACTCCTTCCTCCTCCTATTTTCCCCACAACAACCACCCTGTGAGGTGATGGACATTTTCTAATACCTCCTATTCACAGCAGCTTCACTGTTATCAGAATCAGAAAAAAATATTATTTACTATACATTTCTGAGTTTTAAAGTTAAATATGCCCTCTGAGTTCATTTGGGTCAGGGATCACTCTGACCTATTCAAATATTACATGACTTTATCAGCACTTTTTGTAAGCCTCAGGGAAGACATTTTTACATGCATTTTTGCATCAATCTCTTCTATCTTATTAGTCAATGTCACAGATGTGGAACTTATTTTTGTTGGCATTGGCTTGCTCTCCCTCTTTCGTTCAGTGGTGACACTCTGGTCTTGACCCCTTCTCCTGTGTACTCCAATAGCCATTCATCCCAATGGCTTCAGTCCATCACCACTAACCTTGAAATGTACATGGATGCTTGGGTTACTATGAAAACATCCAACAGTGTTCAAGAAGCTTGTAAAAATATTTTATCTTGTTTTATTAAAAGCTTCAACTCAAGGGTCCCAAACCAGGAACTTTGGAAGTTTGGGCCTTGCACCTTGTTCCATTTTATATTCATTGGCAATTAGTCTTCAGGGCCTGAGATAAGATTTTTCCCTAATCCAGCCTGGAAGAACCATGGCATAAGCCTTGGGATAAGCTCCACCACTGAGGTACAGTCCTTCATGGCTCACTATAAAAAAATAATACTCAGACAGTCCTGGAAGTTGACAGAAACAGATTGGAAAGACTTCATTTAAAGTCCCATGGAATGGTTATTGATTTATCCTAGCTGTAAATTATCTGTTTTATAAATATGATGGATGGAAAGGGAACTAGACAAGGATCAGGAGAGTCGATAATGGTATTTCTGGGATAATAGAGAGGCCAAGCACAGTTGCAATCAAACAATATACTAAAGTAGCAAAATGTTCAAAAGTCATTAGTAATCCCAAGGTTGGATGCTACTCAACAGCATAAACCAAGAGCAGCTGTTTGCTGGGAAATAATGTTCCATTTGCCAATATGTACAGGAGATTTTATGTTCCCTTAACTGGGAATTCCACTAGCTGTGCTTATCATACATTACTAATAATATGAGATGAGCTGCCAACATTTTGATGGGCTGTTAAAAATCAAATCCAGGTTCTCTAGTCTCCATGGCTACACGTTTCCCTTGCTGGACATGCAGCTCCCCTGCCTCATCATTTCCTCCTACATCCTATATCAAGATTTCACTCTGATCCAACCAACCTACCCCTTTGATCAGAGTTGTAATAATTGTACAAGTCCCCTGGCATAATCAATTATGGCTTTATGTTTTACATGGAAGCACTGTCAGATGAAGCATAGGTTGTGCTTCGAGTTTCTGTATTTTTAGTGCAATTGTAAACAGGAAAAATTGTAAAACTCCTGGACAGAACAGAGGAGAGGATACATTGGAACTAAATTCAGGTTGATACACCTGCTCGGCTTTAACCATACTACGGTTGTCAGATCTGCATTGCAAACATTAGGTTGACCGCTAGATGGAAGCAGAGAGATAGAGAAAATGCTAACTCTTTGCTGCCATCTAATGATCACCCTCCTGTTTTCAGTTAAGATTGGGTAGATTTAAACAATACCAAACTATTATTATTATTGCTATTGCTATTGCTATTGCTATTGCTATTGCTATTGCTATTGCTATTGCTATTGCTATTACTATTGCTATTGCTATTACTATTATTATTTGTAAGCTGCTGAATCATTTTGATTCCTGTGGGCTTACAAGAAAATGAAATGCAATAAAAACAATCACCATAAAAATAATAATAACACTTCCATAAGGAAAAAAAGAAAAACCAAAAATGACCTTCAGAGCCTTTATAACCCCAAAGCTCAAAATACAGTAATTAAAAAAAAAAAAACTAAAATCAAAAGTAACAATAAGAACCAGATAATGAAAAAAAAACATGAAAGATCACATCCTTCCAGAAGAATTTAGCCTTCACCAGCTTCTTGGAGATAATTATCCAGGGGACCTCATTAGAGGTCCCCTGGTTTGTATGTTTGGGGGCAGGCACTTAGAATAAACAATAAAATCAATATAATAGAATAAAGAAATAAAACAGAAAAAATAAACATGCATCATAATGAAATTCAGAAGCCAGCATGATATTGCTTACAAAAATCTGTGCAGAATACATAGGTCTTCAGAACATGTCTAAAGCCAAAGCAAGAGCTATTTTGTCCCTTCCCCAAAACATCTACAGTATTAAGCTGACAGGACTCTCCTGTTTCATCAAAGGAAGATATTCATATACTATTTTTATTCAATCTACTGTATATCAAGAGATTGTTACTGCATAGCTCTCCTCCCTCGAGTGACCTCCTTTTGCATGTCTAGAACCATCTCCAAAAGTTCAACTTATATATCACAAACTTTGTTTCTACGCACAGATCACTTCTGATGCATACATCTAATTAAAAATGAAATCCTGTTGGATTATCTCTCAATATTCCAATCTGTGAAGTCAATGATTTACAGCACTCCATGAAAATGCTTTCTATATTTAAACCTAAATCTGAGTTATTTCAAATCAGGAATTCTAACAGAACACTCAAAATGGCTAGTAAAGGAATAGGAAAACAATTAGTATTTATATGCCACAGATGAGGAGCATTGGTTGTTAGGAGATAATTACCTGGTCCCTGGCTGAGGTGTTTTAAAATTCTGTGGTTTTTGTACTATAATTACAACAACTGGGCATCAGAAAACCCTTACCTAGAGATCTCCCAGTGAATCCTGCTGCCCACCTCTGATTTACACACACACACACACACACACACACACACAGAGAGAGAGAGAGAGAGAGAGAGAGAGAGAGAGAGCGCCTCATATTGGAAACTATCAGTGAACTGTTAAGATTGTGTAAGAGTCTTGAAAACTATGTCTATGAAGGTTCTCAGTCATCCAGGTGGAATTGTCTGTAGCTTGAATCATGTCAACTGGATTTCTATTTTCTCAGTGGAAACGTTTCGCTCCTTATCCAAGGAGCTTCTTCAGTCTGAGCAAAGTTGGTAAGGGAATCCTAAATATGTTTCTAGGTAGCTGTGTGACCTTACACCTGGGGCTAGGTCATGGTTATATTGAGATGTTATTTTAAGTCCTTTTATCATCTAAAGGAGGATCGTTAAGATCACCATGCTGCTGTTGAGCTTGTGAAATGGTCTTAATCTTCCTAGGCACAGAAGACAAAGCAGGGAGGAAGATGGGGGAAAGATTGTGCCTGAGGCCCCCACCTCTATTCAAGGAAGGATTTTCCAAGTTGGCATAAATGGATTCCTTGACCTCTCTCTCAAACCACCTATCTTCTCTGTCTAAAATGTGAACATTAATGTCCTCAAATAAGTGTCCTTTTTCCTTTAGATGAAGATAAACTGCTGACTCTGGTCCTGTGGTGTTACGACTGTGAAGTCCTCATTGGAACCGGTGGCAAGCTAGAAATAGGGATCTACAGGAAACCCACACACACAGATCAATATATGATGTTTGACTCCCACCATCCACTGCAGCACAAACTAGGAGTCATCAGGACATTGTCACACAGAGCAGAAACCATCCCCACCTCCATGGATTCCAAAAAGAATGAAAATCAGCACCTGAGAACAGCCCTGAAGGCTTGTGGATATCCAAATTGGGCCTTCACCAAATCTAAATCTACCAGACCTAAAACAGCGACAGATAGGGCTGAGACTCAGAGTAAACGAAAGAACCTGGTCATTCCCTACATGGCTGGCATGTCTGAAAAGATAAAGCAGATATTTGGCAAACACCACATACCTGTATATTTCAAACCCACCAACACACTGAGACAGAGGCTTGTACACCCCAAAGATCAAACTCCAAAACACAAGAAAAGCAATGTAGTTTATGCAATCCAGTGCAGTGAGGAGTGCTCTGAACTCTACATTGGAGAAACCAAACAACTTTTGTACAGGAGGATGGCCCAACACAGGAGAAGTAACACCACAGGACCAGAGTCAGCAGTTTATCTTCATCTAAAGGAAAAAGGACACTCATTTGAGGACATTAATGTTCACATTTTAGACAGAGAAGATAGGTGGTTTGAGAGAGGGGTCAAGGAATCCATTTATGCCAACTTGGAAAATCCTTCCTTGAATAGAGGTGGGGGCCTCAGGCACAATCTTTCCCCCATCTTCTTCCCTGCTTTGTCTTCTGTGCCTAGGAAGATTAAGACCATTTCACTAGCTCAACAGCAGCATGGTGATCTTAACGATCCTCCTTTAGATGATAAAAGGACTTAAAAATAACATCTCAATATAACCATGACCTAGCCCCAGGTGTAAGGTCACACAGCTACCTAGAAACATATTTAGGATTCCCTTACCAACTTTGCTCAGACTGAAGAAGCTCCTTGGATAAGGAGCAAAACGTTTCCAATGAGAAAATAGAAATCCAGTT
Organism: Charina bottae; assembly: GCA_023362775.1. Classification (NCBI taxonomy): domain Eukaryota; kingdom Metazoa; phylum Chordata; class Lepidosauria; order Squamata; family Charinaidae; genus Charina; species Charina bottae. The sequence goes on along the minus strand of JALMGJ010000003.1, from coordinate 106,088,138 downwards.
GACATGATTCAAGCTACAGTCTTGAAAACTCTTAATTGCAGCAACAGGCAAAAGTAGAAAAGTTTTGGATGATCCTCTGAGGACTCTCCAGAGAGAAACAACATGCCCCAAGATTTATGGTGCTTGCTTGTTCTTTTCCCACTTTTGATAAGAGCTTCCCCATAATGTTCTGAACTTTCTAAATTCTCCTGTCTAGTTTTATATCTTATTCTGGCTGTACAAAGAACAGGAGAAAGAAGCCAAGCAGGTTTGTTTAATCTGTGCTGTGACTAATTATAATGTCCTGGCCTTCAATTCCACGTTGCAATTTGATGCTAGTAGTAATCCTTCAGGAACTTTAGAGATATACCAGCCCTCTTCTGCTCAGCCACGTTAACCAGGTGGAATAGTTCTTGCTGCCATTGGTCAAACCTGAACTTGAATTAGGTTCTCTGTACTTCTAGCTTCATTTTTAAAGGACAGTCTTTACATAATGAAGTCTAGAAATTCTCCTCCCCACATTAGCATTTGCTTGTGGATAATAAAGTCTTTTTAAATGAGTTATCTACAGCACAGTTTCTATTAAAAGGATATACAGTATATTATATCAAATAATAGACAAGTCTATGTTGGTTCTTTGACTGAGAGGGTGTTCTCCAGCTCAGGGTCTCTGAACTCAATGGCTTGAGGTGGGATGAGAACTCAGCTGATGGGATCTCAACTGCAGTAAATAAAAGATGTGGATAATTGCCTTATTCTGTAGCCTAGTCAACCCTCCTTCCCTTCCTCCTTCCCTTTTTCTTCTTTATCCTCCTGAAGAGAGAGCATTAAAATGATTAGATAAAATAGATTTATAATGCAACAAAGACAATATATCCTCCCGGTCCTTCCTTGGTGCTTTGGGGCAGCATTGCCTCTCACCTGCATGGTGGTTGGTTTCTCTGGGACTTTTCTTTTTCACCATGAAACAAAAGGAAGTGAAGCAAAGCTGAGGATGGGAGCATGACCCAGGTTGGGGTGCTGTTTTGAGGCTCCCTGCTAGCCAGTTGGACTACTCCTGGGTAGCGATGGTAAAATACTTGAAGGGCAGCCTGAGGGATCATTCTCATGCCTCTTCAACTATGGTATAAGGAATAGCTTTCCAAACTGTGTGTCGCGACAAAACCCAGAAATGCTGATGCCGCGTCGCTGCCGCCCCTGTGGCGTGTGCGGCGGCGGTAGTGGCAGCAGCGGCACGCCATCAGCGCTTCTGGGTTTTAGCGCCTCCGCCATGCATGCCGCCGCCACCTCCGCGCCCGCTGCCGCCGTTCGTGTATCGCCAATAGCGGGAAAGTACTTTGGAAAGCACTGGTATAAGGAATGGTCCACTAAAAATAGTCAATTTTTTTTAAAAAATGTCCTCATTTTTTTTTAATCCGTTCAATCATGTCCAATTCTCGGAGACTGCCTGGGCAGGTCCCTGCAGTTTTCTTGGCAAGATTTTCAGAAGTGGTCTGCCATGGCTTCCTTCCTAGGGCTGAGAGACAGAAAGCACTGGTCATAGACTCCATATGAACATACTTTTGAAAGAGTGCTAGACCTGTGTGTTTAGGTAGACCAGACCAGGAAGTCAATTCCACAGGAAGACTAGAACTAGCTTTAATTGAGATGGGCTATAATAAGAGAACCTTGCAGGTCCAAATGTGATGTATCTGCTTCTCCTTCTTATAGTTCAGTGAATTAGGGAGGCTTCTGCCTGAGCCGTGGGTAAGACGCCAGGCTTGTCGATCGGAAGATTGCAAGTTCGGAGGTTCGAATCCCTAGTCCCGCGTGACTGAGTGAGCTCCCGCACTAGCCCCAGCTCTTGCCAACCTAGCAATTCGAAAGCATGCAAATGCAAGTAGATGAATAGGTACCACTTCGGTGGGAAGGTAACAGCGTTCCGCGTGCATCATGCGGCCACATGACCGTGGAAGCGTCTTCGGACAACGCTGGCTCTTTGGCTAACAAACGGAGATGAGCACCGGCCCCTAGAGTCAGACATGACTGCACAAATGTGCGGGGGGTACCTTTACCTTTTTTACCTGCCTGAGCCACTTCTGAATGTTATCTCAAAGTTCTGGACTTAAAAAATGCTTCAGCCTCTTTTGCCTAGGCAACAAGTCCTGCATATCTCCATCAAGGTCATCTTACTCTCTACAACCAGCCCCCTCTGAGGAGAGGGCTAGTTCTGTATTGCACAGAAGGTCAGTTTAAATTGGGAAAGAAAACCAGGTCTGCCATCAGTGTCTTACTGATTTTGTCCCAAATGACCACATTGCAGCTTTTCCAATGTTTCTGCCAACAAGGGATTCCACCTGGTTATATGTTTTATTTTTTAGGATTGCGGTGGCATTTTTAAAATTTATTCCTGTGCTATTTTGCATACTGCATGGGCTGCTTCCAAGAGATGCTGATCATGGCCCATGCTGCCAGCACTGCCCTTTCCTTGGAGCAGGAAGAGCAGGGATCTCAAATGGAGGGTTGTCTTTGGCCATCCCTGCAAATATGGTACAGTTCAGTACAGAGTTACTGAAATGAATTAACTCTGCACTTAACAGCGTTTTGTACTATGGGGAGTGTATTTTCCGCCATCCAGAACATAGGATTGTGCCTATTCAATTACACAGACAGTAGACATTCAGTTAAACTTTTGGGTGCCACAGACCACAAGTCAGAGCTGGACATCTTTGTTTCTCACTGCCTGCATGGCCCCTCTCTTGCAACCTATTCTCCCCGTCTGTTTCATCCTACTCCTGAAACTAGTCTCCCAGGCTAGATTTAGACATGCATTTACCACTCTTTCAGAAGATCAACATGCCCATGTTTAACAAATACATCTAGTACCTTTTCAGAGAAGTCTGGACCCATGGTCATAAACAGTCTTACTGACAGATCTTGGGCAACCTGAAAGGTGGCAAAGCCCTCTGTCCTAGGCACCTGCCTACACTTGCCCAACCCTGCCACACCACACGTTATTGATCTGTGGTTCTCTCTCCTGAGGATTAGTGGAAGGGGACATGAAACTGGGGAGTCTACCAAAACATTTCCTCAACTTGTCCCACATCAAAACTGTGAGGACAGAACCAGTCACCAGCCTCATTACTGAGGCAAATTAGAGCTCAGCTGTCGGGGAATTGCTATTTATGTCGGCATACTTTCTGCTGACTCAAGAACTGGAGGAATGCATGTTAACATGGCTGTGAGGAAGAACCCAAAGAGAGATTCTGAGAATTTGGGTGGAGAAAACAGGGTGTGTGGAGTTCTTGTTTCTGATTTTGGGAAGTCAATTTCTCTTTGCTAGATCTTACTATAATTACAGCTCATTGGATACAATAACTTGAAGGTCTTTCCCCACCTGCCCCTAACCATGGCACAAACATGCTCCAGCAACCTCATTTTTCTATCATGTCTTCATGATCTTGCCTTCAGTTCATCTCCAACCCATGCTCGAGGCAGCTTAAAGTTACCCTTAAAGGTGACTGGTACTGTAGATCCAGCCCAATCTCATGTTAAAGAAAGTGACTGGTAGATTTTTTTGTTTTTGCTAACTGTAGAAGTTTGGTAGGACTCAAAGCTGTAGGAATCCACCAATCTCTGTCTTCAATTTGTCCTATACACTATGAATTAGGACACACCATTTGCCAGCATCGTACCTATGGCCAGATCAGAATCACCAGTGGTGGCAGCAAATTTTATACTAGGGTATTTACTTCTGGCTCAAGATCTGGTGGACGGTACATTAAATCACAAAATCAATGCTTTGATTTAACCAAGGACAAGGCTGCTGTTGCTACAGGCTTACAGGCTTACTTACTGTTACTTATCACCAGGTACAGGAAATCTAGAATCCTGCAAAAATTTTAAACTATAAATTTATAATCCACAAGGGATTATAATCCCTTAATCCACAAGGGTTGGATTAATGACAGATGCAGTGCAAAAAATCTTGAGGCGGCCAGGTTACTTATTCCTGTTTATCATGCTAATGGAAAATCTTACATGTATCTTGTGATCTTTTTATCTTTGCCAAATCCTTAACATGCAATTATTATCTTAACAGGTGATTTAGATAATATTATCTTTAAGTAGGGACACTCCGTTCATTGGATTTTGTTAATTTAATGGTAGTTATGAATGCAAGGTTTTGTTTGTGCAGATCCATGATTTTGTTGTTGTTGTTGCTGACAAGACATCAAAGTTTAAAGTTTAAAAATTAGTTTTAAGGTAAAGGTTCCCCCTGCACATTTGTGCAGTCGTGTCCGACTCTAGGGGCTGGTGCTCATCTCCGTTTGTTAGCCGAAGAGCCAGCGTTGTCCGAAGACGCTTCCGCAGTCATGTGGCCAGCATGACGCATGCCAAACGCTGTTACCTACCTACCAAAGTGGTACCTATTAATCTACTTGCATTTGCATGCTTTCGAATTGCTAGGTTGGCAAGAGCTGGGGCTAGTGCAGGAGCTCACTCCGTCACGTGGGACTAGGGATTCAAACCTCCAAACTTGCGATCTTCTGATCAACAAGCCTGGCATCTTACCCGCTGAGCCACCACGCCCCTTAAAAAATTAGTTTAGAGCTGTGTTTTTCAGTACAGTATACATTTTAACAATCACAGCATATTTTGAGGTCTCTGATGTCATCTTATATTTTAGAAAGGCTTAAAATATTTTGGAATAAGAAACTTGAAAGCACATATGACATTTCACAACACTGTGTTCTTTAAATGAATGTTTAAGCATGTCCTTAAACATTTAAAAGTAGACAGGTTCCTTTATATCTGCATTTAACTAGGAAAGTCAACCATGCAAACTCTGTAAATCAGGCGATTTCTGTCCATTGACTACCTGGAATCATGATGGGCTAAATCAACTTTACTAACCTTCCCACGTTGCCTGTGGATTGTTTTATTTGTTATCCCAGGCACCTTGATATACCATATCAAGTGGGAAAAAACCCACTGAGAAAAGTGGGTCTGATTGACCTGCACACTTGAGCTGCAGACACTATGTTTTGACTGTTTGACTGATTGATTGATTGATTGATTATGTGCCATTAAGTTGGTGTTGACTCTTAGTGATCACATAGAACTTCTCCAAGATGTTCTGTCCCCACACCAGCCCTTCAGGTGTTCCAACAGTGTACTCCTCACTGCTGTGATTTAGTCCATCCATAGAGGGAAATGGATAACAAATGATACAACTAATTTTGCATCTTGAACACAGTACCTTATGATAATGCTGTTATCTTATGGCCACTGGTCATGTTCTTTTATTGGCTTTTTATTTTCCATGTTTTGTAAGATTTTAAGTTGCATTTAATGATAATTGATTTTTTAAAAAATGATAAAGTGGGATAAAGATGTCACAAAATTAATCTAGAAATGTAGTTCTAATGCTGGATACTTCTAGAAAGGGCCATATTAGACAACTCATTGCAAAATATAAGCATATCTAATGGATGGATGGATGGATGGATGGATGGATGGATGGATGGATGGATGGATGGATGAACATTTATCAGCATGCTTTCAAAAGTACAGATTTTAAGAGCCAATACATTAGAGTATGATTTAAAATGCACATTAGAGAGCAAATACGTTTACATATGCATACAAACATGACTATTTATTGTAATAAATTGTATTGTTGTTAGTATTTATTTATTAAGCATGTCTGTGGTCTAGTATTATTGCTTGATTACCTTTGCTTGCCTGCCTGAATATGTTGTAATTCTTGCAGACTCTCTGGAGTTAAATATTTCAGATGTTCTAGTAAACTGAGCAGCAGAAAAACCTCTAATGTCTTTTATTTGACCAGTAGAAAAAACACAACATATATGACAACCTTAAAAAAGAATAACTGCATTTGAAACAAGGACAGACTTTAGAGTTCCTCACAGAAAAATGAAAGGGAGTTGAACTAGCTGCTTCTGCCCTCTATATCCTGAACAATGTGAACATAACCAGCCATGAATATGAAATATGTAACAGCTGCAGCCTGTCTCAGAGAAAAGATGCATTGCAAACTGGAATATGTGGCTCCTAACAATTTAAGGGAGAGAATAAATAAACAGTAGACTCTCACTCTGTTTTCATAACACACTCAGTACCCTTACTGAATTAGAATCCTTTTTCTGGATTCATCCAATACACTGAACTTTAAGCTGACCTTCAAGACGCTACGCCCTCTTTCAAATAACAAAGCACTGATCAAGCATATCATTTGTGTGAATGCAGCCACTAGAGTTTTCACTGATCTGACTAAGCATGTTGTAAAAGCCTCTGTAGTTAAGGAAGGAAAATCAGCTCTAAAATATTATGAGAAGTACTGTTACTAAGAAAATGGAAAGAATTTTGCTAATAGGAGCAGCAGCTGCATGCTGAACAGAGGAATTTGCCTTGTATTGGGCCAGCAGAAGCATCAAGTCAAGACGGTGATCACAACCACAGATGTGCTCTCTTTTAAATAGGATCTTTACTTACAGAAGGATACAGAATGACCACCTTTCCATCTAATATATGATTAAGCAGGTGGCCATAAGGGGGAAGGTCTTCTCAGCTGTGGAGTACCCTCCCTAGATTGATTGATTGATTGATTGATTATGTGCCATCAAAAAATTGTCAACACTTAGAATTGATGCTTTTGAACTGTGGTGCTGGAGAAGACTCTTAAGAGTCCCTTGGACTGCAAGGAGGTCAAATCAGTCAATCCTAAAGGAAATCAACCCTGACTGATCATTAGAAGGACAGATACTGAAGCTGAAGCTCAAATACTTTGGCCACCTAATGCGAAGAGAGGACTCACTGGAAAAGACCCTGATGCTGGGAAAGACTGAAGGCAAAAGGAGAAGGGGATGGCAGAGGATGAGATGGTTAGATAGCATCACCGATGTAATGAACATGAATTTGAGTAAACTCCAAGAGACAGTGGAGGACAGGAAGGCCTGGCGTGCTATGGTCCATGAGGTCATGAAGAGTCGGACACGACTAAACGATTGAACAACAACAAAAGTGACCACATAGATTTTCTCCATGATGATCTGTCCCTAACCTGGTCTTTCAGGTTTTCCAACGATGCGCCCACCACCACTGTAACTGGGTCCATCTACCTGGCTGCTGGTCATCTTCTTCTTCTCTTTCTTTCCACCTTTCTCAGCATTAGGGAAGCATGTATTTTTCCCACACATTTCCCCCACTTTTAGATGTTGGGATAATGGCTTTTATATGTTCTTTCCTGTATTACTTATGAATATAACCTAAGTTATATTGTTTTATTGTATGTCTGTTTCTAATGCTTTTAAGTAACTTTGTAATTCACCCAAAGAACTTCAGCAACTTTTCATCATTATCATCATCATCAACAACAACAGTCTATTAAACCACACCAGCTTGTGAGAGGTTAAAGAAGCAAATTACTTGCTTTATGTTTCCAAACATAGGACTATTGTTGTAGAAAACCTCTCTTTTTTTGCCAAATTGCCCCATGGGCATGGCTGAGAAAGTGTGTTTTCTTTTAAAGTTCTTTTCAAAGAGTCATGGGAGGAAGGGGAGATGGGGAGAGGCGTATGACCATGAAATGTTGGGTTCTTCAACTAAACGGAATTGTTTTCCCTGGCATATGCCATGAGTAAAGTGAATGTTTAGAAGAGATTACCTTGTACACAATTTATAGCTCTCTCTCTCTGTGTGTAACCTGGAAACAGCAGAACACTGCAGACTATAAGACCATCTGGAGCCTGCTGGAATCTCATTCATGTTGGCAGAAACCTCCTGAGTTTGTAGGGTCTGACAACACTGTGTTTTGCGTCAGAGTGGAATGCCTCCGGATACTTGCCCTTTTTTACTCCTCCCCAGCCCCCAAATCCGCCTCTTCAGTCAATCCTGTAACTGGATACCATTTGTAAATACTGTGACGCTGACACAAGTCAGTGGGCATTCACATACATATGCCATTTACACGCTTGCTGTGTACTGAATCTGTTCAAATTCTCAGAAATTAGGAGGACAAAATTTGTCTGCTGAGGCATGATTGATTTAGGTAGGGCTTCCTTTCAGATAGTGGTGGCTAAGATTGCAGTTCGGGATACAAAGGATATGTGAGAGGTATCTGATTCAGACATCACCTAAAACCATGGTTTGCACTGATTACCCTCTAGAATTCAAGTTGTGATTTCGGTTTTTATACATATAGACAAACTTTGGCATAGCTCTGCTTGGTATCTCCTATTTCTAAGGGGAAGAGCGGTTTGGAGGTGGACCAGTGACAATAATTATGCTTTCTCTACCAAGAATTATTACCTAACCTGGGTTTACAGTTCCATTTCAACCAGGCTTTCAGTTTCAGTGTCCTGGCTAATGGCAATCTGTAATTTGCCTTTCTGGCATTATACCAAATCTTGGGGATAGTATGGATCTAGTTCATTCTTCAGGCTCAAAACCAGAATGGACAAGCTAAGGTGGCCCTGGGAATAGTCTGTGAAGACAAGGAGAACTTCTCTCCCCCACGCTCTCTCTTTTTCACAAAACCTCAGCAACCAATTTATAGCAGTTTTTTTTAAAGGCGCTAAACTTTTTAAACACACCAAAATCCCGCTGAGAATAATATCAATAAAATGTGCCAACTGCACCTAAGGAATCACCCAAAACATCAAGAGAAGCCAATTTCCTGCAAAATCTGAGAAGGTTTCAGCATTCATGCACAAGATCTCAGAGGTTTTGGTGAATGCTTGAGATTTTAGTAATTTTCAACTATTTTTTACATATTTTGTTTTAATTTGGAAGGGGAACAGACCCTTTAGGGGAGCCTAGAATCTGTGGTAGCTATGTTGTGGACTCCTGAATAGACATTAAGGAACCAGTTGAAGACTACTGCGTTCAATAATCTTCTTTCAGGGGCTGATTTCTGATCCAACAAATTTCCAGATCAATTTTTCATTAAAAATCTATGACGGTTCAGATGAACAGACTAGAAGTGGGTAAGGATTGTACTTTATCTAGTTTTAAAGTTAAAAACTCCTGGCGTGCTTATAGCCTCAAAGTTGTACTTTTCAAAAAAGCCAGTATACTCTTCAATACTAGAAAGACAGTAGGTCCCCAAATTCACAATCCTGGATCACTGATATGTGTTGCTTTCTGCTTATAAATTACAAAAGACTGATTAGTATTATTCTTGTATGGTCTTAGTTTAGCAAGGTGATTAAAAATTGGAGTGAATGATTTCTGTATGTAATATTACATGCTTTTCTTGTTTCTTTCTCTTTGCCTTTTGTCTTCTGTCTCTCTCTCTCTCTCCATAGAAAAGCAATTATACTAAATTTAAAAAGCTGGTCTGATCTTGTGGAGTTGATGAATAAAGTAAAGGTAAAGGTTCCCCCTGCACATTTGTGCAGTTGTGTCCGACTCTAGGGGCCGGTGCTCATCTCCGTTTGTTAGCCGAAGAGCCAGCGTTGTCCGAAGACGCTTCCATGGTCACGTGGCCGGCATGACACGCGCAGAACGCTGTTACCTACCCACCGAAGTAGTACCTATTAATCTACTTGCATTTGCATGCTTTTGAATTGCTAGTTGATGAATACATGCATGGAAATGAAGATGCAGGTTTAAATATGAATTAAAAGGATAAAATGTATGACAGAAATGCTGAATTCTCATTATCAGTGGTGGTGATTCCATCAGTGAATGGTGAAATCAGAGGTGAATTTCAGGAAAAAATTGTGCAACGTTCTGAATGAATGTGATTCAAGGGGATTTTTTTTTTAGCTAAGTGACATGAATGGATGAGAGGAAAAGCAGTTGGACCATTTGGAGACCCACAAATAAATAATTGGTTGGTATGCACCTGCTTAGATACCATGATTGGTAAATACCTGCTTAGAAAAAGATCTGTTCCAAATATATGGTTTAAGCCTACATCTACATAGCAAAGGAATGAATATCAGTCTAAAAGTATGATTGATTTATTGTTTGTGATGAAAGATTGAGATAATTAGTGAAGGATACAAAGATGGTGAGAGCTTTTGAATGTGGGGCAAAACATTACTTGGTAGTATCAAGGGTGGATTTTGTGGGAAAATGGACATGAAAGAACAGGAAGGAAGTGAAAGAAACAAGAGTGAACATAGAATGACTGAAGAAAGACATAGTATAAGTTCTGTATTAGAAGACAGATTCATCTCCCAGCTGAATTAATGAAAAATGGACATAAGGAAAGAGGTTGTGGGAGCTGCTTGGAACAGAGTGAAATCCAAAGTGCCAAAGAAGTGTGTGGAGTTATGCTAATGTGAAGTATGAAAAAGGATGCTTGGTAGAATGATGAAGGAAAGAACCAATGGATGATAAAAATGCATACAAGACCATTGCAGAAAGAAAGAAAGAAAGAAAGAAAGAAAGAAAGAAAGAAAGAAAGAAAGAAAGAAAGAAAGAAAGAAAGAAAGAAAGAAAGAAAGAAAGAAAGAAAGAAAGAGAAGGGAGGGAGGGAGGGAGGGAGGGAGGGATGGAGGGGGAGGGAGGGAACTGTATGATGTGTATTATATAAAGTATTGGTTATTCTTTATATAGTTAAAGACAACAAGGAATGTATAGTCGAAGGCTTTCATGGCCGGAATCCGATGGTTGCAGCCCGGAAAACCCACAACAACCAACAAGGAATGGTTACAATTAAGAGAGACAGAACATTCAGAGTGATTTAATGAAAGGAACTTGCTTTCAACATACTGTTGAAAATGCTGAAAAATGGTGATGCTGCAGATGAAACTAGAGAAGTATTAAAATACAGATGTGATTTGATTATGGAGTGGGTGTGTGATTTCTTTAATATGTGCATGAAGGCTGCGTTTCTGGCTGCCAATTGAAAGAATGTTATTCTTACCGTGGACAAAGGGAAAGATAGTAAGAATGAATGGAAAAACTACAAGAAAAACTAATTTGTTAAATGTGCCTGGGAAGGTATTGGCAGAAATTTGACTGAAAGCATACAAGGGGTGACAGTGTGGGTTTGTGCTGGGCAAAGGTTATGCAGACCAGTATTTTGCTCTTCAACAGGTCATCAATAAATGTATAGAGGTTAGAAAAAAACATTTTAATGTTTGTGGATCTAGAGAAAACATACAATAAAATGAATAGGCTGAAATTATGGAACATTATAGTTGAAAGTTAGTTACAGAATGAGCTAAGAGCAGTACAGTATATGGTGGAAGTAAAGTGTGTATGTGAACTAATGGAATACTTAGCGAATGGTTCAATATTAAGCAAGGAAGAAGACAAGTATGTACAAGGCCCCCTTGGATGTTTAATGTACGTATATATGAAGAAAGGGGCATGGTGGCTCAGTGGGTTGATCAGAAGATCGCACATTCGGAGGCTCAAATCCCTAGCCCCGCGTGACGGAATGAGCTCCCACATTAGCCCCAGCTCTTGCCAACCTAGCAATTCGAAAGCATGCAAATGCAAGTAGATGAATAGATACCACTTCAGTGGGTAGGTAACAGCATTCCGCGTGCGTCATGCCGGCCACATGACCGTGGAAGTGTCTTCGGACAACGCTGGCTCTTCGGCTAACAAACGGAGATGAGCACAGGCCCCTAGAGTCGGACACGACTGTACAAATGTGCAGGGGGAACCTATTTTTGTTGTTCAGTCGTTTAGTCGTGTCCGACTCTTCATGACCTCATGGACCATAGCACGCCAGGCCTTCCTGTCCTCCACTGTCTCTCGGAGTTTACTCAAATTCACGTTCATTACATCGGTGATGCTATCTAACCATCTCATCCTCTGCCGTCCCCTTCTCCTTTTGCCTTCAGTCTTTCCCAGCATCAGGGTCTTTTCCAGCGAGTCCTCTCTTCACATTAGGTGGCCATTCTTAAAACCATAGCTTTAACTATACGGACCTTTGTCGGCAAGGTGATGTCTCTGCTTTTTAATATGCTGTCTAGGTTTGCCATAGCTTTCCTCCCAAGGAGCAAGCGTCTTTTAATTTCATGGCTGCAGTCACCGTCTGCGGTGATCTTGGAGCCCAAGAAAATAAAATCTGTCACTGCTTCCATTTCTTCCCCTTCTATTTGCCAGGAAGTGATGGGACCAGATGCCATGATCTGGGTTTTTTTAATGTTGAGTTTCAAGCCAGCTTTTGCACTCTCCTCTTTCACCCTCATCAAGAGGCTCTTTAGTTCCTCTTCACTTTCTGCCATTAGGGTGGTATCATCTGCATATCTGAGGTTGTTGATATTTCTCCCAGCAATCTTAACTGCAGCTTGTGATTTATCAAGTCCTCGCTTACTGACTACAATTGGGACCGACAACTTCATTGCTAAGCGCTGTGGTTGCTACACGAAAAATAACTTGACCGCGCTGGACTTAGATGTCACTTCCACTTCCATCATTAAGCGAATCACTTTGGTCCTTAAGCAAGACATCATGTGACCGTGACTTGCGACTTCACTTCTGGGTTCTCCATTAATTCTGCTTGTTGGAAGCCAGTTGTGAAGCTCGCAAATGGTGATCACATGACTGCCTGATGCTGTGACAGTCGTAAGTGCAAGACCAGTCACAAAGCTGTTTTTTTCCAACCGTCGTAACTTCAAATGGTCACTAAACAAGGCAGTCAGTAAGCAAGGACTACCTGTACACAGAGTAGATCCATTTAAATCCATGGGACATATTAGCCATGATTGACTTGATTCCTATGGATGAGTCTGTTACTGTATAAGTAAAACTAAATCTGCATTTAAGTCAATATTATATTGTATAGTCGAAGGCTTTCACGGCTGGAATCCGATGGTTGTTGTGGGTTTTCTGGGCTATGTGGCTGTGTTCTGGCAGTTTTGGTTCCTAACTTTTCGCCAGTAGCTGTGGCTGGCATCTTCAGAGGACAGGAGCACGGCTAGAAGATTCTCTCTGTGCCCAGGTGGAAGGTGTGTGTTCCTGCTGGTGTTTATAGCTGCTGAGAGGGTGTGTCTTCTGTGGGTCATTTACGAGAGATTAACATTTCGAAAAACAGGCTTTAGAATCGGCACCCCTCACACCAACAGTTTGGTACTGGTTCGTGGATGACACCTTCACCATTTGGAGTCATGGGGAAGAAGAATTAGAGAAATTCCTGAACCACCTCAACAGCATCCACCCGAATATACAATTCACCATGGAAAAAGAAATGGAAGGCGAACTACCAATTTTAGATGTCTTGGTCATACGCAAACCAAACCTGCAATTAGGGCACAGAATACACAGACCGGTATCTAAACAAAAATTCCAATCACCACCCACAACAAAAAAGAGGCATCATCAAAACACTAGTGGATCGCGAAAATCAGAACTGTGAAGCTCAATTTCTCAATTCTGAACTCAACCATTTGGATTGGTCCCTACATGGCTACTCCAAGAATGAAATCAGGAGCGCTATCAAACCAAAAAAACAGCACTCAACTGAAGAAAAACAGCCCCCCACAAGCAAAATATTTCTGCCCTACATTAAAGGAGTCACAGACCGCATGGAAAAACTAATGAAAAAACATAACCTCCAAACAGTCTTCAAACCCACCAGAAAAATACAACAAATGTTAAAATCAGCAAAAGACAAAAGGGACCCCCTCACCGCTGCAGGAGTTTACCGCATACCCTGCAGCTGTGGACAAGTATACATTGGGACCACAAAACGCAGCATCCACACCAGGATAAAAGAACATGAAAGACACTGCAGACTACAGCAACCTGAAAAATCTGCAATAGCTGAACATGCTCTCAAACAAACTGGTCACCAAATCTTATTTGAAAACACAGAAATACTGGACAACACCAACAGCCACTATGTTAGACTATACAGGGAAGCCATTGAAATACATAAACACCAACACAATTTCAATAAAAAAGAAGAAAGCCTAAATATCAGCAAAACCTGGCTGCCAGTCCTGAAAAACACAGCTTGCAAAAGGTCAACGAACTCTACTCAACCACAGAAAGATACAAACAACTCACACAATAGATGTGCTAATCCCACACACAACAGCACCACACCCCCTAATCACCACAATAAACCCTCTCCTAATCTCTTGTAAATGACCCACAGAAGACACACACCCTCTCAGCAGCTATAAACACCAGCAGGAACACACACCCTCCACTTGGGCACAGACAGAATCTTCTAGCTGTGTTCCTGTCCTCTAAAGATGCCAGCCACAGCGACTGGCGAAACATTAGGAACCAAAACTGCCAGAACACGGCCACACAGCCCGGAAAACCCACAACAACCATTAATATTATATTCTTTGTGAATCCTGGTAGAAATGGATCTGATCCATACCTTTGATGTAGACTAATGTGAGAATCAGAATGTAGGTACAGTAGCTGCTAGTTTCTGCACCTCTCAAGGATCTTTTGAGAGGAGCAAAAACTGTAGGTAACAAAGTTCTGATCCATATCCCTAACTGATATCCATTACTCTTTCACAGCCTAGTCTCTTTGCGTGTTTTACCCAGCTTGCCTCCACATCTCCCCCTGGAGTAAAAGAAGTGCTGTATCTGGGGGGAAAAGGGGATTGTGGTTGGAAAGAGTTACAATTAGTCAAAAAGAAAGTGTACAGCATTAGAAAAAGGAAATTAGCTGACCTAGGGGAACAAAAATGAAATTTGCTGAGCCATGGGAAAGAAATTCTTACAGCTCATGCTGGTGCCACCCCATCCTTTGCAGTGACAATAAAGGAGAGAGTGATGCATTTTGAAATTCTCTGTAGTTGCCAATATAGATGAAATTCATGCATACTTACAGCTGGGGTTGTAAATAGGACTGTGGATTAAGGATGCACATATTTAATAATATCCATCTGATTTCCCCCCCCTGATTTATCTGCATAACCCCACTTCCTCATGTGCATCTAGCAAATATGTGTTACATATTAAGGGGTGAGACATCTAATCTTAACTTGGACATGGAACAGATTTACAACAATAGGTAAAGAGGACAAATACAGATAATTTGAGATGGTTTTAGTCTATCACCAGAAACAAAATTATTACTAGATTATTAGAAAAAGCATGATATAACTCCTCTTTATTTGAACATGGTTACATTAAGAAGGATGGTTCCTAAGACTACCAGTAAAAAGACACTGTGCAACTGCTCTCAGTTCCACTTGATTTCACAGTAAAAGTTTTATCTGAAAGCATTCTATAATGCCAGAGATCTTATTTAATTATTTAGGCACCCATCTCAACAATAATTCTGGGAAGAGTGCAAGAAGTTAAAAACCAAGCTATAATAAAATTAGCAATGATCCATATAATCATGGTCCAAGGCAAGACAACAATAAATCAGTCAACCAATCAACTAGCAGAGCTTTGTAACATCCCCGTCCAAATGCCTGTGGGAACAGCCCATTTTAAGTGCTTTATGAAAGGCTAACAGGGTGGGGGCTATTCGAATCTCTGGGGGGATGCTGTTCCACAGGATAGGTGCAGTCACAAAGAAGCCAGTAGCTCCTAGTGTCCAACACAATGACATTTCTTGAAGGAAGGGATCTGGAGCATGTCCTCCCTGTCAGATTTGCTGGGACGAGCAGAAACAATCGGAGACAGGTAGTCCCACAGACAGACTGGCCCTATGCCATCTGGAGCTTTATAAGTAACAACCAGCCCCTTGAATTGCATCTGGAAGCCCACTTGGAGCCAGTGCAGTATGCAGTGTTATATGAGTGTAGCGTGCGAAGCCAATATCAGCGGCAGCTTCTGAATGCTCTTCAAGGGAGCCCCATGCAGAGCCAGTTACAATAGTCCAAATTGGAGGTGACTAAGGCACAAGTTATCATGAGTAAGGCCTAACTTTTAGTTGCTAAGCATCAACGTCATATCAGAATCAAGTGAAATATGTGGATTTATTAACTGATTGACTAATTCTGCATGCATGAAAAAAATATGGTGTGATTGATATTTGGGGAATAATTATATTAGATGCCACAAATCATCTTTCTACTATTCTACTATTTTCTACTACCATACCATACCATACCATACCATACCATACCATTCCATACCATTCCATTCCATTCCATTCCATTCCATTCCATTCCATTCCATTTCCTCTTTGGATCTTGCAAAACTCAGTATCAAATCAAACTGTTTTTGCATTTCAGTAATCCTGTAGTACAAGCTAACAATAGATACACCAAGGCATGGAATTCTCAACAGTTAGGAAACTATTTAAACAGGGAAGAGATTTGCCCTGAAAGATGGCAGGCATTTACTTAACCCATTGATAGTTGCTAAATGTGGACCTTTGCAAGCATTTTTGTAGTCCTCTGTGTTGGAACTGTATTAAAAACATATGAATTTTGGTTAGCTTTCCAGATAGCTTTGTGATTTGCTGTAAGCTGCTTTCTGTATTATTTTCTTAATTTAAATGAAAGGAAGACAGGTGGTGGGAAGGATCATATACTTAATCAGCCCATTGAGACCAAGGCCACACTTTTTCAATTACAGCCATTTCAAACTTCTGGGCATTCCCTCCCATCTTCTTCCCAAGCAGGCTGTGACTAACATTCATAGCATTTTTAGGGCCTGATGCATGCCTGATTCTACGCATCATTGCTAAACAGCCAATGACCTCTGCTTTAACATTCCCAATTTTCAGGGTGAATTAAAAGAGAACCAGGATGAGCTGAACACATCTAGGAAAGTAGAAACAGGCCCCAGTGAAAAACATAAAAATAGAGTTAAAAGAAATTGAAATTGATCCTTCAGATGATGGTATAAAGTGGTGGCCTGCACATAGTATATACATAGCTTATATAATGTGCCCTTTCCATCTCTGCCATATACCCATTAATAATTGCCATCTACCCACCAGAGAATAAATCAATCTGATGTGTACCCATGTGCAATTTGTAATCCATTGTCAAGCAGCAAGAAGTAATTTACTGTATATTTACAAGGGTTCTTCACTACCTGGCAAAGGATTGGCTGCGTGGCCTGGTCCCGTTTGACAATTTTCTATCTTCTAATATGTTTAAAAGCAACCTCAAGCATACATAAGAAATGCTCTTTACTCTCGGTTCATTCTTTCTATTTCCCTCTACGCACAGAAAAATGCCCTTTCTTCTCTTTGTCTGAACTAATGACGGTTGTTAACTGAATAGATAATATGGCTTCAATTTCCACTATTGTTTACTGAATAGATAATATAGCTTCAAACAGCATACAAGAGTAATGCAGTACTATGAATAGTTTGGATCATGGGAAGGGAACTTTGGGTGCTTTTGTTTATTCGTTCAGTCGTTTCCGACTCTTCGTGAACTTTGGGTGCAAGACATTAAAAAAAAAAAAAAGAAGGGGAGGAAAATAAAAGGAATGTGTAGGTTTTTAGGGAGTTCCCAGTTTCTTAACCATGGATGGGGGCATGTTATATCTGTGCTGGATCAAAGTGGTTATATGTATATATGGCCTATTTTAGTGTTTTGTTTGTTTGTTTTTTGAATCCGGAGATCCTTAAACTGCAAGATGTAAAGCTGTGAAGTATTTGGGCCACTTTAGAAAAATGTGGCTGTTTTTAAAATCTCTATCCATTTTGTTCTTGGCTCTGCCAGAAACAAAACAATGTGAAATAAAAAGAAGGCTGGTATTTCCTTTGTAATTCTGTGGCTCATAAAGCTAATGAACTGTTGGTTTTCTCATTGGCCAGAACTCTTCACTCGCTCTGCTTTCTGACTCTCAGATTTTCTACCCACCTCACCTTCTACCACCTTCTACCAAGGGGCTCCGTTTCCTGTTCCTGCGGCTTGTCTGCATGGCTCATCCATATCTGGTTGCAAAACGGTTGAAATGCTTTCATTTCACTTTCAGAGGTTTTAAAATGCATTGGAGGGATGAGAGCAAGATAGCTTGGATTCTTCTTGTTCTGTTTGCATGACCTTCTCTCACATAACTGATAGCAATATTTGTGTGTGTGGGGGGGGTGGGGGGGAGCGGCCGTAGAGTAGAGGTATGGAGATTTTTGTTACTCCAGGAGCTGTGGTAGTTTAGGGGACGGGCTACTGAATACAATATATTTTTCACCCCCCTATTTGTCCTCTAAAGGCTGAACTCTGCAAACCGCCCAGAGTCCCCTCTAGAAATGGGGGGAGATGGGCGGTGATATAAGTTAGAAATATAAATAAATAAATAAATAAACAAACAAATAAATAAATACTTCAGGATCAGCTACAATGAAGAGACTGTTGCAGGTTGCCTTGAAGCTGGCTGTGAGGAAAGAGCAGTGATATGGGAAGTGCCCTTAAAATTAAAGAATTCTTGGCCCAGGCATTTGTTCTGAGGACCAGTAAACAATCAGATTCCCAGTTGGCTTCTCTTGCAGCTTTCTTTACTTTAGCAGAGGAGGAGAAGAAGAATGAATAGGGGTCAGGAAGAGAAGAATGGTCATGTTATTTTTGCCATTGTTAATTTGCCATTGTTGGCGTTGGGGAATAAGAGCTGGCCTGTTTCAGATAATAGAGAGATCTACTACAAATTCATAAGCTATTGCCCATTGCCACGGTAATCCACCTCCTGGAAAATGACCAGCCTGGGTTTATTCCATATGAATTGTCATTTTAATGTGTTTTTTTTAGCTGTATCCCTTCCCTGCTCTAACCGTGTCTTGTTTTTGCCTTCCCTGTTATCTCACCCTGAGCCTTTAATCTGGAATTGAAAGCGGCCCCCAGTTTGACGTAAGGCGAGAGCTGGGCCAAAAGGAAAGAAGAGAGTTGCTGGAGGGCTGCTAGTTTTGAAGCCAAGCGTTTCCAGGCAGGAACCATGTGGTGTGTAAAAAAGCACAAGGAGTGGGTGGCTTAAAAGGGAGCAGTTGTGTCCTCCAACTTGCTGGCCCACAGATGCCTCTGCTCCTTTAAGGTATGGCTTTTCCAGAGTGGGATCTGATCTGGATGTGAAAAAGGAAGTCACAGCTTGTCCAGAGCCGTGCTAGTTCTCACAGTGGTGATGGGCTGGAGACAGATTTTTTTCCCCCTGACCATGTTCAGCATGTTGTACTGTACACTGATGAATCACTTCCTGCCTTTGCTCTTTTCTGGTGCGCACTGCTACATCACAGCAGCCTGCCTGTCCCACTGCATCCCACAGCCCCAGCTGAGATGTTTTGTGTGCTCGGTCCTGGCGCCTCCTCGAACGCAAAGGCAAGGCTGAACTGCTGTGTCATACTTAGTTATTAATGACCAAAGAACCACATGACACAAAGTTCTGGGAAACTTAGAAAAGATTCCAGGAAAGGGTCAACCAGTTCAGTAAACAGATTTTATTAGAACTTGCAGAGACCAAAATGTTTCATTTTTACTGGGCTGTGCTTTTCTTTCTTTCTTTCTTTCTTTCTTTCTTTCTTTCTTTCTTTCTTTCTTTCTTTCTTTCTTTCTTTCTTTCTTTCTTTCTTTCTTTCTTTCCTGTCACCTAACTTTTATCCAAGGGACTCTGTCAGTGGCAGAAAATAAACAAAAACAACTCAAACATTTCCTCTAAATGCCCTTTTTATACATTTATTTTAATTGGTCCTTTTAAAAAATCTTTTAAAAAATAAAAACAGGAGTTTTGCTTCCATATTGGCTGTTTGTTCTGTTGTACTCATGTTCTGGACCAGAATAAAGCCAAATGAGCAGTTAGATTCAGTACCTACAGTAAATCTTCAATTTAACAGACTTATTTTATTTTTGTTTTATTTATCCACATTTAGAGACCACTGTAGTGACTAAGGACAGTTTACAAATAAAAAGGAACAACATATAGAGCAGTGTTTCTCAACCTTGGCAACTTTAAGACATGCTGGCTGGGGAATTCTGGGAGTTGAAGTCCACATATCTTAAAGTTGCCAAGGCTGAGAAACACTGATATAGAGATACAGGTAAAAAGGACCTTGGCTGACAGAAGAGCGATATGCCAGCTGTTCCGCAGATGTAGCAAACGTAATGAAAAGGGGTCCTCCAACAGCTCTATCTCAAGGCCTGGGAGAACAACCAGGTTTTTAACAGTTTCCTAAATGTCACAAGAATGGGATCTGTATGAATCTCTTGAGGGACATCATTCCAGAAGGTAGGCGCTGCAGCAAAGAAGGTGTTCTATTGCACCTTCTCTTCTATTGGAAGGTGTACTTCCTGGGTCCCACAAGGTGACAATGTTTAATAGACAGGACCTGGAATGCACCCACTCTGCCTGACCATAGCAGACAGGCAGAAACAATTGGAGATAGGGGTCCCTCAGGAAGCCACGCTAAAGCAATGAAGCAATGAAATTCAGCAACTTGAATTTCACCTGGAAGCCAACTGGTAACCAGTGTAGTTCATGAAGCAGTGGGGTCATGTGATGCCCCCATCACAGCCTGCACTTCTCCATTCTGGACCAGCTGTAGTTTCTGGATGTCCTTCAAGGGTAGCCCCATGTATAGTGCATTACAGTAATCCAATAATGAGGTGACCAAGGCATGAGTTACTGTCTGAAGGGTGTCCTGGTCCAAGAAAAGGTACAACTGGCACACTAGGTGTACCTACGCAAAGGCCCACTGATGGGGGAAGGGCTGATGGGAGAAAGCCAAATGTACCAATCGAAGAGAAAGCCATTGAATGTTGAATGGGCTGAGAACCTTCCCTTTCAAAAAAAACCCCACCCAAAACAAAACAGCTGAGGAACAAGAGACAGCACAAGTGGCAGGTGTTTGAGTTCCAGTGATGCGATTTAAGGTCACTGCAGCAACACCAGTGTGGCAGATCGGCATGCCAAAGATGAGCCTCAGCCAAGAGGCCACATATAGGCTGAGGATCAGAGCCTGCCAGCGCCATCCCAAAACAACCCCCCCCCCAGCTTTACAGACTGGGCTGATTCAGAAGCCAGAGGAGCCCACTAAGGCAGTGAAGAGGGCAGCAGAGATGAGCCTCAAGATTCAGCAGATTTTGCCCCTTAAATCCGAAGTCTGCTAAATCAAGATCCATTAAAATGGTTTATGTGTTTATCTTCATCTGACTAGGGATCTACAATAACTGGACTGAAGTCTTTGTAAACAACAACCCAATAACCAAACTACACATATTATCATCTATTGGTTTCCAGGGACACTGAAAGACCTTTCCCGGCATCTATTGTCCAATAGTGGAGAGGAGATTAGGATGTGTGCACTGGGCTTTATTCTTCTAATACTATCTTACTGCGTTGAAGAAGAAAGTCTGTTTGGGCAAAACATGGTTGCACTTAGAGCTTGGCGCAATTGCCTTTGTGCCAAATTTATGGGCAACAGTTTCTCAAGGGCAGGATTTCCCTTTGGTGCAATAGCAACGCCACTACATTACTACTCATCATCCCTCATGATGATTTCTTTTCATATTGAATGGAAGCAAGTGACAGAGACCACAGATCCGCCAAACGTATGATTGTGCAATGAACAATGAGACATTTATACATACCCCTTAGCCACCTCGTAGCTAAATAAGTACAAGAAAATCACACTCCATCTATAAGAATGACTCTGAAATTCCCTTCTCCTTTGAAAGACTCTGTAAAGCAAATGCTCTTTTATCTGCTTGAAAGAGATTGTTTGGTAATTAGGAATCCTGAATGTTCTTGATTGAATAGAGATCTTACTGTGTTTATTGGAACCTAAGGCACTATCAGATGTGTGAGAAGTACAGTAAAACAAGCCAATGACTGATCTGGATGCTTTCCATTATACCAGATCCTATCTTATTCCTCCTGCGATGGTGAACATTTGTGCAAAATGATCAGCAGGTGGATCAATTTACTTCCTGTGTGGATTTGAAGCCAAGTCTGGTAGTATTCCCAGTTACATTTTTATTTTAGACCATTCCAGTCAACCAAGAGGTGGGGTGGGGGTTCAATGGTGCAGGGAAGGAAAGATAATATGAAGATCTATCCCCATCATTAGGATTGTTAATGCTTAAAGAGGGCTCTTTGTATGCAATGTATGTAGCTATCCCAGCAAGACTCCTATCTACATGACATGGTGCTGGTGAATTTCTACATTCCAGTCTGCATTGCCACCCCTGTCATGTTTCTAGCCATACACATCACCAGCTGATGATCTTTATTTGTCCAGTCCTATTATCCATTGAAAGTGGAAGGCAAAAGGAAGAGGGGCCGACCAAGGGCAAGATGGATGGATGATATTCTGGAGGTGATGGACTCGACCTTGGGGGAGCTGGGGATGGTGACGGCTGACAGGAAGCTCTGGCGTGGGCTGGTCCATGAAGTCACGAAGAGTCGGAAGTGACTGAACGAATAAACAACAGCAACAACAAAAACAAATTATCCATTAGCAATCCCAGCATTTCTTTCTTCTTTGCAAAATATGTCAATGATGTCACATCCGCCTCTTCCATCAAAACCCATCTCTGGCTTAAAAGCAGCTCTTCAAATGAAATGCAGGCCACACAGATTGCCCATCTTTATCAGTATTGGAGGACATTTCACTCCTTTCCTCCTACAATTTGTACAGAATATTGCTCATGGCAGAACTATTTTTTTTTACCAAGAAAACATGGAATTCCCAATTCTGTTTCCTCTGAAATACTAGTGTGTGTGCGTGGGGGGGGGGGGGGTGTAGAGGAAATACTTGAATTGGCTTGGGGGAGTGAATGCTGAGCCTTTAGCAGAAGACATTCTGGGCCACTTTTACAGGAGCAGCTGTCCAAAGCAGCCGTCGGGCATTAAAGGAGTTTGCATGTTTGGTCCCCTTGCTTTGCATGACCAGAGTTTGATTCTGAAGGGCTTTCTTGGCTATACAGAAGTCAGAAAACTGGTCAGGATCATAGCTGTCAGAGGCCCAAAATGAATGCTTTCTTATTGTTTATTTGTTCAGTCGCTTCCGACTCTTCGTGACTTCATTGACCAGCCCACGCCAGAGCTTCCTGTCGGCCGTCGCCACCCCGAGCTCCCCCAAGGTCAAGTCCGTCACCTCCAGAATATCATCCATCCATCTTGCCCCTGGTCGGCCCCTCTTCCTTTTGCCTTCCACTTTCCCTACCATCAGCATCTTCTCCAGGGTATCCTGTCTTCTCATTATGTGGCCAAAGTACTTCAGTTTTGCCTTTAATATCATTCCCTCAAGTGAGCAGTCTGGCTTTATTTCCTGGAGTATGGACTGGTTTGATCTTCTTGCAGTCCAAGGCACTCTCAGAATTTTCCTCCAGCACCACAGTTCAAAAGCATCTATCTTCCTTCGCTCAGCCTTCCTTATGGTCCAGCTCTCACAGCCATAGGTTACTACAGTGCTTTCTACTCTTGTCTTAATTTTTAATAACAACTATGTAGCTGGTTTGTCAGAATAAGTCACTGTAGGAGGAGAGCTGTGGTAATCTATGGTAACCAAAATTCAGAAGGATGTTAGTAGCACCTTTTCAGTTTGACACATTTTATTAAAAGGCAGAAGCTTTTGTGAGCTACAGCTCACTCCATCAGATACACCAATAAAAGTGCTATTAGACTTCTGATTTTCAGAATAAGCCCGGAATTCTTTTCTAGCTCAGCTTCTTGACTTTCAGTTTAAAACTGTTTAATATCAGCCATGAGTAGAAACTGAAAATTGAATTTCCCCAAGCCACATTCATATTGTACCAACTCATTAGTCAAGAAACTGGGAATACAGGCTCTGGCCCTCTGTGTGAAGACTTGTCTTGTTCCCAGCACTAAATATCTTAGGTGACATTGAGAAGCAGCAAATATTTGTTGAGAGACTCAGCAGATGTTAGGTGAGGAAGTGAAGGCATTTTCAGTTGCCTGAAAAGTAGGCTGGGAATTTTAGGTAAGCAGAATGGAATTACCCATGGCAAGAAATCTGTTCTGACAGCAGTTAAAACCTTATCTAAATCCTTGGTGTCTTACGCAGTTTGGTCAGGGTTGTATCTACTTCCTGCTGTTATGATTTGTTGGGTCATTCAGTGTGCCTGTGCTTCTAACATTCTGCTTGGAATAAATAAAGTCAATAACTGAAGAACAAACAGATATTGAAAGCTAGTGTGGGATGGTTGAAAGCTAGTGTTACATTTCTAACTGAAAGTTTGGGATCAAATCCCAGCGCATACCATGAAATTAAATGGGTGACCAGGAGCCACTCACTGTCTGTCAGCCTAACCTACTCGCAGGAGTGTTGTGAAGAGAGATACCCTGAGAAACTACATCCTTATAGGATTAATTTATTTGCGCTAGACTCTGCTACTGACATGTCATTATTCTGGAATGGAATTCGATAAGATCCAACAGAGTTCTTCCTTGAAAGAAAAAGTAGAAGAATCACCAGTCCTTAGAAGAGAGACTGCCTGTTGTTTCTTCATGAGTCTCTGCTCTGAGTTGCCCACTGTCAACGTGCCAAGATTAGTGATTTTTGTGGGAACATGTAGGGTAGATTTATTTTATTTTATTTTATTTTATTTTATTTTTTCAGATTTTCTTATCCCGCCTTTATTATTTTTATAAATAACTCAAGGCGGGGAACATACCTAATACTCCTTCCTCCTCCTATTTTCCCCACAACAACCACCTTGTGAGGTGAGTTGGGCTGAGAGAGAGTGACTGGCCCAAAGTCACCCAGCCGGCTTTCATGCCTAAGGCGGGACTAGAACTCTCAGTCTCCTGGTTTCCTATTGGCTCCTTCCTAACGCTGAGAGACAGGGACTAGGCCCAAGGTCACCCAGCCGGCTTTCATGCCTAAGACAGGACTAGAACTCTCAGTCTCCTGGTTTCCTATTGGCTCCTTCCTAGGGCTGAGAGTGAGTGACTGGCCCAAGGTCACCCAGCCGGCTTTCATGCCTAAGGCGGGACTAGAACTCTCAGTCTCCTGGTTTGCCATTGGCTCCTTCCTAACGCTGAGAGACAGGGACTAGGCCCAAGGTCACCCAGCCGGCTTTCATGCCTAAGGCGGGACTAGAACTCTCAGTCTCCTGGTTTCCTATTGGCTCCTTCCTAACGCTGAGAGACAGGGACTAGGCCCAAGGTCACCCAGCCGGCTTTCATGCCTAAGACAGGACTAGAACTCTCAGTCTCCTGGTTTCCTATTGGCTCCTTCCTAGGGCTGAGAGTGAGTGACTGGCCCAAGGTCACCCAGCCGGCTTTCATGCCTAAGGCGGGACTAGAACTCTCAGTCTCCTGGTTTGCCATTGGCTCCTTCCTAACGCTGAGAGACAGGGACTAGGCCCAAGGTCACCCAGCCGGCTTTCATGCCTAAAGCAGGACTAGAACTCACAGTCTCCTGGTTTCTAGCCTGGTGCCTTAACCACTAGACCAAACTGTTCTGAAAGTTATTTTTATACAACCTCAAAATGTACTTCAACTTTCAGATTGCTGGGAAATGCAATACTATCTTTTCTTTTGACACTAGGATGATGGCTGGAGAGGCAGGATGAGTTATTAGCTGTACAGTGATGAGTTTATGACCATATTTTCATTTTATTTATGAATTTAATAAACCACTAAGATCCCTCCTGTCCCCTCTCCTCTTTTCATGTGTTATATTTTAATGCACCCAATAACCAATGTTCCTCAGGCAAATTACAAAGTTAATAAGAACACTGAAAGTTACTGAGAATTGTTACCTCAGGAAAGGAAATAGAGTAGAAATTATAAAATGGAGTTAACAAATAGCAGAGGAAAGATATAAAACATATACAACCTATGATCTTAGTGTAGAGCAGATGATTAAAATCAAATAGACTCCAAAGCAATATACAGTAAATGCAAGGGGAAGAGGAATGTCTCAGCCTGGTGCCACAAAAACATCAGTGAAGGCACCAGGCAGGTCCGCTAGGGGAGAGAATTTCAAGTAGGGCCGCACTATACAGATGGCCTTCCCTGAGACATTCTGTTCAGGACTTTGAAATCAGTACCTAGAGCTTGAATTGGGCCTGGAAATGGACATAGTGAGTGTTGCTGATGAAGAGCTGGACGTTCCAAGGTGACATCAGATGGTCTTAGCTAATCAACATGCAGTTCTATATTGCCTTAACTGAAGTTTTCAAACCCTCTTCAAAGATTGTTTGATATGCAATGCATTACATTAATATAATGCATGTGCTAGGATTACTAGGGCGTGTGAAACGGACCCTAGGCTATCTCCTGCCTAGAAAAGGTCATAGTGTTTGGTATATCACTTGAAGCTCCTGAATACAGTAAACTGTTCTGCACAGTGGCCTGTTTTTTTTGTTACATGACTTGCAGCCACTGCCAAAGTTTGGCCAAGTGGTTGAAATTGCCTGTCAACAGCTTAATATTTAAAATTGCCCATCCATAGCTTAGTGATTGAAGTTGCCCAGCCTCAAAGTTGTCCATCAATAGTTAATAGAATCTGGACAGCATGTCTGAATAGGTATGTCGTTCACCTGGCTGTGGCTTCCCTCACTGTATTGAGAGCATGATTAAGTGTTTTGGGTGCTAAACTAGGACTAGAGAGATTCAGTTCAAATCCCCACTGAGTTTCAAAGCTGACAGGCTGATAGGGGAGTAGGCACTATTTCTCTTAGCTCACACTATTTCATAAGTTTGTTGGTGGGATAAGATTGTAGAGTGGGGAAGTAATGTGCATTGGATTCCTAGAAGTAAAGGGATAGTGTATATATATACACAATCATCATAAACCTCACCAAGATCACTGAGCAGGAAAGAAGAATGCTTCTCAAAAGAAGAGATTACTGCATTGTAGATTGAAGCAGGAATTGGAAAGCTAACCAATAAACAGTGGTGAAGGTGGTATGAAGGGGAATTCCCAAAAGCCACTGTAATTCTTTCTCTCTCTCTCTCTCTCTCTCTCTCTCTCTCTCTCTCTCTCTCTCTCTCACGCACACACACACACACACACACACACATACACACACACACACACAACTAAATCATGCAAACTAGAAATTTGAAGGGCCCTGCAACATTTTTTTAAACTGCTCCTTAATAAAGGAGTTAAAGCCAACCCATTTTATCGGCCCACTATCATTTTTGTCTCCTGGAGTGAGGCTGATCAAACAAAGGCTCACACTGTAACTCTATATATCAGGGTTCTCCAAAGTGGTCAGTATCGACTCCCAAGGGTCGACGGGACTATCCATTACTGTTATTGTTATTTGTAGTTCTATTAGTTAAAGTAGTGTTTATTAAATTATTTTCATATAATAAATGTCTGAGGGTCGATGAACAATCTGAAACTTCATGAAGGGGTCGATGAGCTGAAATGTTTCAGGACCCCTGCTGTAGATTGATGCTGCATTAAGTGATGATGTTAATACTGTTCTGAAGTCCTGAGAACTCCCAGCTTCCTAAAGAGGGAGATAGCCATAAGTAGAACAAAAATAAATTTCATGAGTATAAAGCAGGGGTCCCCAACCTTTTTGGCGCCAGGGACCAGTTTCAAAAGACGATTTTTCCACGGATTGGGGGGGCAGGGTTTCCAGGATTTCCACGGACCGGGGGGTGGGGTTTGTGGGCGGGAGCCAATCACAAGCACCGGGGGCGGGGTTTGTGGGTGGGAGCCCCGTGGCCCAGTTCCTAACAGGCTGCGGCCCACTAGTGGGTCGCGGCCCACAGGTTGGGGACCCCTGATATAAAGGACAGGTGCCAGTTATTTCGAAGGAAGTTGAAGTTAACTGACATATCTCCAAGTAAGCCAAATAAAAATGGCTCTTGGTTGAATGTACAAGTTCAAAGAGGTAGCCAAGAAGCAACTTAATTGGAAAATAAAAACTGAAAAAGAAAGGAGTGGGATTAAAATAAGTGAGAACTTCTGTTTAGTCCCAGCCATTTATATTTTTAGATAACAGGAACTAGAGTTTCTTTCCCAAACTGAGGAAGATCCTGACTTCCAGCTTATTTATTTTATTTGTTAGATTTACATCCCACCTGTTTTCAGAGTCCCCTGATCCAGATTATTATTAGAAATGCAGGGTATGCTTCATGGTGATGCTTTGCTAGTTTTTCATTCATTTTTTTCAAAATTAGTTTTTGAAAAATAAAATTAAACAGATGAGCTTAGATCAGAATTCTGGGCCGAACCAGGAAAAAAAATAAAATATGAATGCTTTAAATATCACACCAAAGGTATTGAAAATTATTCCACAAATCTCCCAATGGCAGCTAGCTAACCACTATTTCTGAAGCGAATCAATGTTTGAATTTTGCAGGAAGCTGAGAAGGGTCCTGGGGTCCTTTGGGAGAAAAAGCATGCGCCAAAGCTACAAAAAGTAACACAGCCTATCAGCGTATGCTTTATACAGTGTATTACTGGGTTACATTTATGCCACCAAGTCCAATTACTTGCTCAGCAGAAGAATATAAATTAAAGCAGTGTTTTTCAAACTTGGCAACTTTAAGATGTGTAGACTTCAACTCCCAGAATTCCCCAGCCAGCATGAGGCTTTTTGTTAAATCAAGCATATATTGAAAGCCATGATAACATACAATCTTCCAACTCCTTTTGTTTGGGGACACCACCTCTCCCTGAGTAGATCACTAAGTCTGGCAAAGCAACTTTCTTTTAAAAACAACAACAATACAAAGATGCTCCATTTGGTTTCATGTCCCTGCTTCCTTTCCCCAAGCTCCCCAAATAAAAAAGAGTTGCAATCTTTGTCCTCCACCTTTAGTTTTGTCACCCCATTAGTGCCACGCCCCCCTCATTAGAAATATGTTGCCTGTACTGGCTTTAATCAATTAGATGGAGTAAATGAGAATGTAATTTGGAGCTGCTCCAGATGTCAAATAAACTCTTTCCTAGTTTTGTGATATGTTAATAAATATACAAGGTCATGTTGCTCAAATTAATCTTGCACCAGTCTACACAATGTTGTTAGAATGTGTCTGATCTTGTGCCTAGATTGCTGGTGAAATCCATGTGCATTAAGATGTACATAGTGTTGTATTGCAAGATTGCTGTGCATCAATTTTGCCCCTTTTCATTACAAAGGGGGTCAAATTGATAGGAAGCTATCAATAAAGACTTCAGGCCTGAATGCCAATTGGAATTTAGGGAGGGAGGGTGGTAGAGAAGTCACCTTAATTTCCCATAGCTTGTTGTCTTAAAAAAAATCTAGCCTTCTTCCCTGAAGTGCGGAAGAAGACTTCCCTCTTCCTCCTTCCACCTTTGTCAACTTATGAAATTATCATGTTACCACACAATCATCATCTGACTACACTATGCTGCATGGTCAGATGATGGTTGCATGATCAGCTAACCATTGGTGAAAGGTGGAAGAGGGAAGTGCATTTACCACCCATAGAGTGGGAAGCTTTTTTAACCAAAGAGGATGACAAATCCTTAGGAAGTGAACATGTTCTTCCTTTCTACCTCGTGAATTCTTTTCAAAAGGTGTTTGAACTGCTCATCAATTACTGAATAGTCAGTTAGCATGGAGAGATAGAGATAGAGATAGAGATGATGGAGATGGAGATGGAGATGGAGATGAGAGAGATAGAGATGAGAGATAGAGATAGAGATAGATAGAGATAGAGATAGAGATGATAGATAGAGATAGAGATAGAGATAGAGATAGAGATAGAGATAGAGATAGAGATAGAGATAGAGATAGAGATAGAGATAGAGATAGAGATAGACCCCCAGGAAAATATCAGGGGTGTAGCTAGACTGGGAAGTCTAAACAACATCCTGGAGGAAGGTGATGGGAAATCCCTTCTACATTGTGGTCATGAAAACTGCATGGATATGTTCCTGAGGTTAAACTCAATTCAAGGCCATTTTTATCTTTGTCATAAAAAGGAGAACAACAAAGTTCTAATATTTTTGCCTAATATACCTTAATGTTTGCATGTATTCATCAGAAAAATTAATATCATATGCTAGATGTACATGAGCAGTTAAATCAGGAAAAAAGTGTGTTCTCCTTCGTTGCCTTAGGTGACATGTCAAACAACACAGTACTGTATATACAGGAAAGAATCATCCAAGATTCTGATACAAGATACTTGGGAAGACTGTATGAAGTAACTTAGGTTCTTTCAGTGAAGCAATTCATGCCATGGAAATGATGTGATTTGCTTTTCTGAAGTGAAGAGGCAACCCAATTGGCCCAAGGAAGGAATATAGGTACCTTGAACCACTTTGGGCCAATATTATGGAATAAGGCTCCTCTCAGCTTTCTCCTCCAGCACTGGCCAAAGATCTTCTAAGCTGGGTAGCTTCAGGATTTGTTCCAGCATATGTTGTAGGAGAACTTCAGCAAGCAGTGCTGTGGAGCAGTGCCACCACTTGCCTCTTCTGGACCACTCACCAAATTCCACAGCTGTGAAACTGTCCAGCCTGGAAGGGCACTCCAGGCTGGCACACCGGTAGTCCTGCAGCATTTGCCAAAGGTACTTAATCTGGAAACACTTCAGCCACTGCTTCAGAAGACGACTCCTCTTAGCCTTCTCCTATAGCAGTGTTTCTCAACCTTGACAACTTTAAGTTGTATGGACTTCAACTTCCAGAATTCCCCAGCCAGCATGGAGTTGAAGTCCATACATCTTAAAGTTGTCAAGGTTGAGAAACACTGTCCTCTAGCATGAGCTCTGCTGGAAAAGGCTGAGAAAGGCTTAATGCAGAGTGAGGCAAATCAACATGATAGTAAGGGGATGCTTTGTTTGAACCTTTGTTGAAGTGAAGCATCCCTTTGAAGCTTCATACAGCCCTAGAAATTAAGACATCTTGGTTCTTTGAACCAGGCTTGGAGTATTGATCTCTCCAAATAGGTGATTGTCCTCTATAACATATACCATGCCAGCATACAGGATTAGGTAAACTAGGTCATGCACAGATAAATTTAATTCACCCCCATTTTATTTGGTCAACTAGCTGCAAGGCTAATCTCCAATCAAGACCAGACAGATAATTTAATAATGGAACCAGACTGAAACATACCGTCTTGCCACACATTGGCGGAATGCCCATTGCACAGATAAAACTACAACCAAGACAGGAAAGGGTGTAAGATATACTATTGGAATTTAATTACCATCTCCATAAAAAGTGGCTGCTTCGAGATTGAGTAAAAGATTGAACATTGATAAAAGAGAGCAAAAGAAAGATCCATCCATAAATTACAGCAGAGCTTTCCAAACTTTTCATGTTGGTGACACACTTTTTAGACATGCATCATTTCGTGACACACTCTTACAGCAGGGCACAAGACAGGCACTAGGACCTGCGCGGAATCACAGCAGGTTTGGAGGCAGCAGCAGCCGCAACACACTCAGACACTGCAGCCGACACACTAATGTGTCCCGACACACAGTTTGGAAAGCTCTGGATTACAATAAAATGGGGAAGCAAGAAAATACCTACAGCTGCCTCATATTTTGGCAGATTGGGTTGGAAATTGCATATTAGAGCTTTTAAAAGATATTAACCATACTAAATTTCCAGATACAATAAGGATTTCAGTGTAATAAATGTTCGAACTATACCCTCTTAAGCCAGAAATAGAAGTTTGCACTAGGGTGAACTAATGCAACAGCACCCTATTCTAATTTTTAAATGCAAATGTTCAAAAGCTGTTTAAAAGGGTTTACTTTTCCACTTGCTTTTCTGGGATGCCAGACTTGGCATGTTACTGACAAAATCCCCACTGATTCGTCCTTGTAAGACGGTATATTTTTGCTGCTTCTGATCACTGGGTATGATGGGGTGCCAGGACAGTTGACAAATCTTGACTGCTTTGGGATGGACATGAATCTGTCAGGGCAATATTCTATGGTAGTTAGCAGAGGCCACTGAGAAAGGGGTTGGCACACAGAAAGTGACATTCATAGTCTTTCCCCTCCCCTGTTCATAAAAGCAGGAAGCATGAGTGTCTATGCCTCTAAGTCACATTGTCAAGAACCTTAAGTTTGTCCCAGTCAATGCAGAATGTAAGAGTAAAGTTTGTTCCAGGTATGCGTGCTGGATTGGTTACTTGCAAGTCTATATTCAGAGTTCTGGAAGATGAGTTGCCCCCTTTTTTGCATTGGCTGGGCAAACAGAAAAGTGGATCATTACTTCAGCACAAGAGAGACCGAAGTTAAGGCTTGGGGCTGGCTACATGAGTGAGTGAGTGAGTGAGTGAGTGAGTGAGTGAGTGAGTGAGTGAAACTCAAAGCAATGTTATTCTTGTCACTCCAAAAGAACTCTGCTAAGCAGAGAGATGGATGAGATAGTAACATTCATTTGCCAGTTACATATGTCAATGTCAGGCAGCTATTGCATCATTTAAGCCCACCCCTCAGCATTTTCCATTTAAAGAACTGAACTTGCTACATTGTGTATTGCAGGGCTTTCCAAAGTGCTGCCGCTGGCGACATGCCAGCGGTGGTGCGGCGGCGGCGGCACGGCGGCGGCGCGGGGGCGCGGGCGTGGCGGCGACGCAGAAGGGCATGCGGCAGTGCGTGCGCGCACGGCGGCGATGCAGGGTGGCGTGCGGCGGCGCGGGGGGCGTGTGGTGGCGCATGTGTGCACAGTGGCGGCGGCAGCGGCTGCCGCTGCCACCGTGCACACGTGCGCCGCCGCTTCCGGGTGGTGTGGCGACACACCACGCTGTGTGTGGCGACACACTTTTGTGTGGCGACACACAGTTTGGAAAGCTCTGGTGTATTGTCTTGTAATAACCCCAGAAGCTCCACAAAAGCCACTGAATCCGAGAAGCACTTTGCAGTCCACAGATTTGAGTTGTTGCGCCTCTCCAAAACTTTGCATAGTCCTGCTGATTATTTAAATTGGAAGCAGTTATCCAACCTTCCCTTCCCTCTCCAATGGAAATGTATGTTTCCATTTTGTTGTTGTGATTATCCCTAAGTGATCTTCATTTTGTTTTTGGTAATGAGTCATTGGCTACTTCAGCTGAAGTTTATTGAGACTTACTCTGAAAGTTCAAGCTCTCTCCTGGCACTCTCCCCTCTCCCAATTTTGACTCACAAGCCCACAAAATATAAACAGGACACTGCTGCTTAGATGACTTCTGCATTTTCTTGGTTTATGCAAGGCCCAAACCCAAGTGACCTTCTTTGGTGTCTCTTCCTTTCATCTGCATGTCCACAATTCATCGCCATGAGCAGAGCTGTCCTAGAGGCCCTTCATGTTTCTTTTGGGCTGGTTGCAAGTAAGAGCAAGGCAAACTGACCTTGTTCCCCTCAAATCTGTCTCCGCTTACTACTCTCCCCAATTTCCCCTTTCCCAGAAGCCCAGCTATTTCCTTTGCAAACCAATAGTACCCGGTGCTTCAGAGGAAAAATGTTTCTGCGTTAGGAATATGACCAAGATGACAAATTCCAATATCCCAAGCAAGGAGGTTCTCCTACTGAGAAGGCTTTCCTCTTGGAAGAAATGGGCTTCCCAGGATGGCATATGGCAAGAGCTAGGGTTTGTTTGTGCCTGCTAGCCCAAATAATGTCTATGAAGGTTCTCAGTCATCCAGGTGGAATTGTCTGTAGCTTGAATCATGTCAACTGGATTTCTATTTTCTCAGTGGAAACGTTTCGCTCCTAAGGAGCGAAACGTTTCCACTGAGAAAATAGAAATCCAGTTGACATGATTCAAGCTACAGATAGCCCAAATAATGTTTATATGCAACTGAAAGAACAAATCTGACTGCAACGAGTTTTGATATTTGTTCATATTTTTTTTATTGCACAGGCTTCTATGCCACTCCAGTCTGTCAACTCTGAGTGGCTTACAGAACCTTGGGAAAGTAATTAATTTAAAAAAATGCAATGTAATGCCAAGCAGATCAAAACAGCAATAATCTCACTCATTCATCCCTATGATGTCACTTCTTCAGGAGAATAGTCAGTCTTCCATTCCCTCTCTGTAGACTCTCCTAAAAAGGCAAATGTTCCTGGGCCCCTGGAACACCAATAGGGGCAAGTAAATCTTCATATCTGGAGATAAGCTGTTCCAGAGAAGAGAGGTCATCACAGAAAAGGCCCAAGGGATCCACCATACGTTCTCCCTCTTGGATCTCAATGGAAAGGGAGAGTGTACATGGAGTAGACAGTGTCACCCAGATCCTAAGATATGAAGGTTTCTTGAGCTGCATCTGGAAGTGAAATGGCAACTACTGAAGTTCCGTTACTAGAGGTGTTGCATGAGCAAAATGAACTACAGGGGTTGCTGCATTAAGGGCTGCCCCATGTAGACTAAGATACAGTAGTCCAAACATGAAATGACAAGGTCATGAGTGACAGTCAATATGTATTCTTTATCCCCTCTGGAACAAATCCTTTATGGCAGAGGGTAAAGCAAGGTTGTTCTGTGATTATATACGTTTACATTATATATTCTTATATCATATATACTTTCACTATTTTCCTTTTTCTCATATGTTTAAACAAAGGGTTATAACTGAAATTGTCATATTAATTTAACATATATCATATTTGAAATATATTTGCCACTTGTGGTTGTAGGACTCTGATGGTTGTCAACACTGTTGCTGCTCAAAAAGCAAAAAAAAGAGAGAGAGAGAGAGAGAGAGAGAGAGAAAAGCTCAACTTTAGTCCTGAAATATGGTCCATCATGCACACACACAACCCCAAGTTTTCAACACCACTGCTTGCCTCTCTTCCCTTTCCCAAGGTAAGTTACTAGGCTTTGGGGAAAGAGGGAAGTGCTCTGAATATACAGTACTTGCAAACCATTTCTGAGCGCTCTGATCGGAAGCTTGCAAAAGGCCTGAGGTTTTGCAAGAGCTCAGCTTGCAAATTGATGTTGATATTGAAGTTAGCAACCTAAAATTTATGGAAGTGGGCAAGACATAAATGTTGTAAATAATTAAATAAGCAACATGGGCATTTGCAAAAGCGTCACTCTTTTTGCATCAAGTTTAAAACTGTTTGTGAGTTCTTAGCTCTTTCCCATTATATAGCAGTCATGGACCCACTAGTATTTTACTGACGGCCATCGTAAGCAAATTGAGCTTGATGTCCTCAAATATTAAGAAACTTGTAATTCTTCCTTCTCTTAATAAAACAGGAAGGGTGTGGTAGTGTCTTATATGCTGAATTTTCTTGCGCCAAAAATTGAAGATTGGATATAAAATGTTATTATAGTTTCCTCCTATTTCCCCCCCCCCCCCATGAATTGGGAGTTGCTTATGGAGATGCATGTGGCAATTCATTCAACATATGGCCATTAGAACAAAATGAATGAAACTGCTTCAAGGGTAGAAGATTTACTCAGAAGCATTTAAAACTGATTGCTCTTTGAATTGCTCTAAACCTGGGCATGGAGATTGCTGGGCATGTATACACTATTCAGAAAGACTAATGGCTGACACAGATTCATCTGCTTTATGGACTGAGTTATGATTCAATATTATTGAATCATAACTCAGTCCATATCTCCCCTTTCTGGGGGAGATGGGTGGTGGCAAAATTTGAATTATAAAATTATTATTTCCATTTTAGGAGATTCGGGTGGCACATCGGAATAGGTATGCTGAATTAGCTCTCCCATCCCCCCCTCCCCAATTTTGTATATATGTTGTTGGGGTCAGGGCCATCTTCTGCTTCCTAGCACAGGAGGAAAAATACATGGACACAAGTCAGAGACTTTAAAATACTATAGATTAGAAAAAATGGCCTGCATGAATTAAGTAAGGTTTTCTTCATGCCTCAGAAATGGTCTTGGGAAGGCCAGTTCATAGATGAAGTTCCAGTACTGGGAAAAACAACTTTCTCTCTTTGCCTTTCTCTCTCTGTTTCTCATAGATTCAAGCTTACGAACAGAGGTGATCTCTGAGTAGGACATCAGCTACTGAAAAACTCCTTGATGATAGATCTATGACAGCTATGTGAAGCTTTGTTGTGGGGGAGGGTTGTATAAAATATCCCTCCAAAGCTGCTTCATGAAGCAGGACAGCCCTGCTGATGCATAACACATGAGCTTCCACAGTCTTGACTGTCACATCCAATAGTCAAGAGAGATTTCTGTGCAGATGTAGCACAGGTGCAGAAACCTCTTCTGCGACTATGAGTGACTACACAAAGACAAAGTGCTTCATCAAGACAAACTGTGGCTTTCTTGCATATTCCTATTAAACTGACTGTTCATGTTCAGTGGTCCTCTGTGTGCAGTGGATGCTGCACTGGGGAAGACCCTCAGCTTGTAGCTCCTCAGAGGCATCTCTTCAATGCTAGAAACGGAATGCTGGGCTTAGGAAGTAGCTTACATTTTCATTTCTAAGGTGGCCTGACATATTTGAATGAGTTTATACCAGATTGATGATGCTCAACTATATTTCAAACAATGTTATAATTTTTGTTGACAGGAAAAAGTCAATCTGAAAAATATTTATCCAGAATGCAGTCATAATATGAAATCTGAAACGACGCAGTTCTTTCTGTGGATGTTCCAAAGCTCTGGCCAAGAATGTGGGATGGATGTCATGCAAAAAAAAAAAAAACCTTGGCACATCATAAATTAGTCAGATAGGTAACAAACCGTCACAAAGTTGCATTAAGAGGCAGCTGAGAAAAACAAGACTTTCTAGTAGAACTTTCCAATTCTGGGTACATAAATCCACTGAGAAACATATTTTTGTGCACTGGGTAGAACAGACTCATATTCCAGAGCAGGAACACTCGGAATAGAAAGCAAAGACTAGAAAGAATGTAAGAAAAAAAAATAATATACTTTGGGAAAATGAGTTCAAAGTGGATATAGTGGTAGAACCCAATTCAGAGGCCATGTCTATTGCAAGGCCTCCAGATTGCATTTGTGGGACCACTTAAATAAAAAAAAGAAACATTAAAGAAATTATCCACAGCCAAAATCTCCAGTCATCAAATCTCAAATTCAGTCTTCTCATCTTTGGGGTGCGATTTATCAAATTCTCACAAGATTTCTTCCATTTTTAGAAGGAGAGGGTGATTGTACTATCACACAATGATGCCCAGCACTTGGAAAAGTTATGAAGCTCTATGTTAAGCTATACTCTTCAGTTCAGGAATAAGCCAACAAGAAGTACAAGACAAATGCACATTTTAAATAATTTTCAAAGTAAGAATTAGGTTTCAGTACAAAAAAGCACCTTCAGGGTCAAAGTCACAATAGATGAGGGATGAATGAAAAGTAATGCTTCCAATGTTATCAGCTCCCCAGAATTGCACCTTTGCAAAAATGTACACAGCGACTGGACCTGCAAGCATAAGTGAAGACAGGGAATGTGAGGACAGCCTTAACTTTGTCTCTGCTTGCCAATTTTTCCTGTTAAAAGGGATCTTCATGAGCCCTTGTATTCCTCACAGGGAAAATATTCTCTATTACAACCCTCTGTTTGAAGAAGAACATCCTTGCTTTGAGATGTAATCCAGTCCATAAACAGTTTGAGGAATCTGAAGGAGACAGATGGAGTTGTTAACCAGCAGGAAAAACCTGGTCAGCAGATGACAGGCCATTAAGTCATTGGTCTTCACCGCGATGAAAGGAAGAATGTTTCTATTTAACTGCACCAATCTAGTACTTTTTAAATTCTATAAATCTATTTCTCTTTAAATTCTAATAATTTCTGACTTCTCATATATATGGCCATCTGACTTTTTTTTTTCCTACTACAGGCAGAAAAATGACTGGGGAAAGTAATTTTTAGACTATTTATACCCAGTACTATTTGTGTATCTTTCCTTCCTTTGCTCCTGATTACAGCCTCCTGTGGTTTTATCTGAAATAAAGTTGGGATAAGGTTATACAGAGCTCCGTATAATGTGTATTTTGGCCCTCAGTTGCAACTTAATTGTCAATAGCCTTGAAAAATGAAAGGTTTGGAAATCTAGAAGTAAAATATGAAAAGGGAATGCACATGTGTATTAAACTTAACTCACAATCAGATATGACATGTGCATGATAAGAAAACCAGTCAGAGCCAATGCATAATAGAAATGCACACAGCACCAAAATAAACGTGTTAAATAATGTTCAGAGGGAATTCTGGACAGTGAAAAATTCATTTGAATGCCTAGATAATTATCATACAGATTTCTGCAATGAAGAACAATTGGGAAAGTAGCAATCATGGAA
This sequence comes from Charina bottae, assembly GCA_023362775.1. NCBI lineage: Eukaryota > Metazoa > Chordata > Lepidosauria > Squamata > Charinaidae > Charina > Charina bottae. The sequence continues at coordinate 106,050,164 of JALMGJ010000003.1, read as the reverse complement.
TAATTGTGCAACCACTAAAAATTGAGAACATTTATGCAAGTTTTAATAATCCAAGAAATTAATCTAAATACTCAAGGCTTTGTGAAATTGATTATGTGTCTCCTGCATCTTACAAGACCTTTGGCTATTGTTACGGCATAACTTTAACAACAATCTCTATAATGATGGAATAAAACCTTGACACTTTGGAAGTTTAGCTATATTTCATTAGCCCTTGCTGATACCTGCTGATACCTCTTCTTTCCTGTCTGTTCATACGTTGTGTTTATCTTTTTTTAAATAATAATGACAGAATGGGGAAAGGATTGACATAGAACTGGTAGTACTGTCAGACACTGGGTCAAGAGACTCCTAAATTATGGAGACATCTTAAATTGCATAATTAACTGTTTTATTTAAGTTGCATAGATTATTCCAATGATAGCACTGACTCACAGTAACCTGGCACTGACTGTTGGCTAGATGAATTGCAAATCACTTTCATTTTAGTTATTTCGGTAAAGAATATGAAAAGCAACTTCTCTGAGGGAAGAAATAAAAAAGTAGTTGTTCAAAAAGGTGATGGCAGTAAGAAATTCTAAAAAGTTGTTATCCTGATTGACCTTTCAAGAATTTAAATTCTTCTCATTCAGTTTTTCCCTCCCTCCCACATGATTTCCAATTTTGGGAGGTCTTAAATGTAATGCCATGGAATTTAGCAAGTAGAAAATAATATAAAAATTCCCTAATATCAAGCTTGACTCTTGGTGATTACACTGACTTGTCTATGCAGGTTTTCAGGCAACAATACAAAAGTAGTTTGCCACTGCCTTCTTCTGTCAAAGCCTATAGCTGTTGAAATCCCTGGTGGTCATTTAAGTACTAACCAGACCTGATCCTGCCTGTTGCAAACACAGAAGAGCAAAGTAGTGGGCAAATCAAACATAAAACTGCATGTGCTACATAAGGTAAAGGTAAAGTTTCCCCCCACACATTTGTGCAGTCGTGTCCAACTCTAGGGGCCGGTGCTCATCTCCGTTTGTTAGCCGAAGAGCCAGCATTGTCCAAAGACGCTTCCACGGTCATGTGGCCGCATGACACGCGCGGAACGCTGTTACCTACCCACCGAAGTGGTACCTATTCATCTACTTGCATTTGCATGCTTTCGAATTGCTAGGTTGGCAAGAGCTGGGGCTAGTGCGGGAGCTCACTCCGTCACGCAGGACTAGGGATTCGAATCTCCGAACTTGCAATCTTCCGATCGACAAGCCTGGCGTCTTACCCGCTGAGCCACCACGCCCCCTTATGTGCTACATACTCCACTACTATTAGGAAACACATATTGCACAGAAAAAGAGGTGGCCAAATTTTCAAAATGCACATTGGCCAGTTGTCTGTAACTCCCTCAAAGAGATTTGCGTGAGATTCGCTTTTGCTAAAAATTAAACATGTACCGTAGTTGCAGATCTAGATATAAGTTGGATAATTAAAGTCAATTCTACACAAGAGTTTCACTGTGCCATTTTCCGCACATCAAGCTCTGTCTCGAAATGCCGAGAAGGTCATGAGCCAGTCAGTGGTTTTTCCAGCTGACCCGTGAAAATGTACAGGCAGGACACAGGAAAGGCATGCACAGCTTTCGGGCAAAGAGTGAATTCCCGACAATGAAAGATTGGACCACCCATATGCTCTGCAGAGATGCCATGATGCAAAGGGAAAAATCAGCTTTGGTCCAGTTTCCAAGGAACCAGCAAAGAGCTAAAATAAGTCAGCCTAGCTCCCCAAAATATTTGATGTTATATAATCAGATCCACAGCAACTTTGGAACAGCTGTAAAGCCTCCATATGGAACAGAAATAAATGACATCATCAGATAATGGTGCAGATTGTGACCAGGTGCTCTTTTTGCTTGTCTGCTGGTGGAGAACCTCAACTCTCACTCTGCTCTTTCTTTTTATGGGTTATTATTTTCAAGCCAGTCCTGCATTTAAAATAGCATCCATTCTCACCCTGTCCTTTAGAATGAAGTTACCATGGGAGTTTTAAAATTTTTTAAAAGAATGTGTGCAAAAGAAAAACAGGAAGAGCAAATACAGGAGAGCAGTGTTTCTCAACCTTGGCAAATGGCTGGCTGGGGAATTCTGGGAGTTGAAGTCCACACGTCTTAAAGTTGCCGAGGCTGAGAAACACTGCAGTAGAGGCAGGGAAACGTGGGGAAAAACTCAGAAATCCTGAGTCAGCTTCCTAACATTTCTGAATCCAATTACTTAAAAGAGCCTATTTCCTGGGGCACCACTAGCAGTCAGGGAGTTGAGGGGAAGGATGGGTCAATACATATGTGCTGCGAGGGGTCTTTGCCCTGAGGGAGATAAGAGGCAATGAATTAGCTACTTTGGAATAATCTCCATTCTTGTCAAATTCTTTTGATTTTCTCTTGTTTCTATCCCATTTGGATTTTCTCTTGTAGAACTCATTTTAAAAAGCCATGCTAAGGTCCCCTTTTATATATTTGGAGCTTCCTTTCCTTACAATTCCTGTTCTTTTGGAAAAATCAGGTAAGATTTTTTTTCTTGGCCATCCATAAGCTCCTTGCCTCTCCTTCTTCCATCTCACCCTTTACTCCCTTCATTTGAAAAAGTTGCTTCTTACATGGTAGGATAGTGAAACACCAACAGGATCCATAATAAGTGCCTAGCTGACCCTGGAAACTGAATTTAGGGTGCACTGACATCACCGTAGCACACAAACCAACTAAAGCCCTCCAAAACATCTTAAGTAAACCAAAAGACCCAGTAGCCCAAGAAGAAAGAACAGGAGTCATCTACAACATGCAGTGAAGGACTGTAACAACCACTATGTGGGACAGACAGGCAGAAGACTAGCAGAGCGCATCCACGAACACCAACTAGCAGTCAGAAGACACGATGAAAACTCCTTAATCTCACAACACATGAACAGACTCAACCATACATTCAACTGGGAAACTGCTGTGAGTTCTAGTCCCGCCTTAGGCATGAAAGCTGGCTGGGTGACCTTGGGCCAATCACTCTCTCTCAGCCCTATGAAGGAGCCAATGGCAAGCCAGGAGAGTGAGAGTTCTAGTCCCGCCTTAGGCATGAAAGCCGGCTGGGTGACCTTGGGCCAGTCACTCTCTCTCAGCCCAACTCACCTCACAGGGTTGTTCTTGTGGGGAAAATAGGAGGAGGAAGGAGTATTAGGTATGTTCGCCGCCTTGAGTTATTTATAAAAATAAAAAATAAAGGTGAGATAAAAATAAATAAATAAATAAATGCATAGCTGACCCTGGAAATTGAATTTAGGGTGCACTGACATCTGCAGCAAGCCATGGTGATCAAAAAATGATGACATGCAAATGCTCTCAACCCTAACAATAAGTTGTGGGATTCTGTTATGATGTTTTGTCACTGGTTCTTCACACTCTCCCCAAATACCTATGTCAGTTTGTCTAAATGGGGTCCTTTTTGCATGCAGATGGACTTTCTCGAATCTCCTAGTACGCCTGGAAAATTTCACATCTGAAACTCTGGAGACTGGCACCTCTTGGCCATTTCAGGTTGGTCCCTCTCTCTGGTCCCTGGACATTATCTTCCAGGACCATTTTGCTTTAGGCGATGAGAGAGTCTGCTTCTTTCACACCACACTCTCCCCCTGTAACTGCCAGGCCTCCAAACGAATTCTCAACCTGTACACCTGGATCAACCTGAACAGCTGTTGACCAGTGATGATGCCAGTGGGGCCCCACGATGAAAGGTTGCCAATCGTTTTAGACAATACTGAGCTAAACGGACAGAGAAACTGATCCCTTGGTATAAGACAATATTCTTTGCTCCTGTGCAACTAATAAGGAACGAAGGAAAAACAACGTTATTACAGTCAGCAACCAGCAAAATTAAAATAAGGCAGGCAAAAGCAAAGACAAAGCAACCGAATAACTAAATCAGAATCACATGTAAGCAAAACTCATTAATGTAATAAAAACATTACAAAAAGCCTGCTCTTATATAACTTTGGGGTGTTCGTGCTACAGCACTGAATTTGGCTACCTGATAGGAAAATGGAAATGTTGTCTGGATGATGTAGAGCAGTGTTTCTCAACCCCATGGACTTTAAGATGTGTGGACTTCAACTCCCAGAATACCCCTGCCAGCATGCTGGCAGGGGTATTCTGGGAATTGAAGTCCACACATCTTAAAGTCCCTGGGGTTGAGAAACACTGATGTAGAGGTTTGGGATAGGTTTACTTTGTCTCTATAAAACTCATTATATAGTAAAATATAGCTAATTGTTTCTACTGTGCCTGACTCACCTGGACATGTTTGTTCCTTCTAAAAAGAATCTTATAAAAACAGCCCTCCAGCAAACAGATGGGAAAACATTAAAGCCGGCTGAAGATAACAAGGAAAAATTAGTTATTTCCATAAATTCCCTTCCAGTGCTAGAAGGAGCTTCCTCTGGAGGAAGTAAAGCTTTGATTACAACCAAGAGTTTCCCTTCTGTAAACTTGATTGTAACCAACGCACCAGGATTCCTGACCCAAAAGAGTAAGTTTATTGGCACGTGCGTCAAAACACTGGCAAAAGGAAAGAAGTGCATTTCCCAGTTTTGGCTCAGACCTTATGCATCTCATTAGTATTTCTGGGCCATTTTTGCCAGCTGAAGACTGGAGAACTCGATGTTCCTCTTCTGCTCAAAAACTTTTGAATGAACTTTTACCATTCACAGAGAAAGGCTGGGCTAGGAAACACATGGCCTTCAGTAAATGAAGGCCCTTTATGGTTTTAATTTCTTTCTTTCTCTTGTGCTTTAAGAATCTGGTTCAAGCAATCTGGAAGGCCCGTGCCCTGGACATTCATAATGCTGATATTGCTAGCACTAAAGAAACAATAATGTTTGCTATCTCACCTCTTCAAAATGCTTCTTTGGAATTAGTTCACCCACTTTGAGCCTCCCCTTGCTTGTATTTAATGGCAGCACCACCATGCCCCTGTGTCCCCTTTTTTCTGCGGTGTCCTAATGACATAGCCATCATCTGATACCAAGCCTGAAATCATGCTTAGCTATATCAATGTTCAGTAGTGCTTTCCCTTTATTCCAATGCAGGATTTGTTGTGGATACAATCTGATACACTTCACTGGACTACACTGTTGATGATGCAGTCAGGTGATTCCTAGAAAGTGGGGCCAGTTCAGCATCTATTGGTCATTTTAGGTTGGCCCCTCTCTCTGGTCCCTGGGCATAATCTTCCAGGATCATTCTGCTGTAGGCAATGAGAGAGCCTGCTTCTTTCACACCACACTCTCCCCCTGTAACTGCCAGGCCTCCAAACCAACTCTCAACCTGTACACCTGGATCAACCTGAACAGCTGTTGACCAGTGATGATGGCAGTGGGACCCCACGATGAAACAGGATATAGGCCTCTCTCTCTCTCTTGCTTCATGCTACAATTCTTGCACCTGTCAGTTGTTGCTTAGGCTACTTTTGGGTTCGCTCTCTTCTGGAATTGCTCTTTGAATACACCTGCGTAAGACACTTGCATAAAACCAGAGCAAGTTACAACTGATACTAAACCTGTGCCAAACTTCTCCTTCTCCCAAGTCCTAACTCAATCCACATTAAGGAGAATGACTGGTGGATGTTTTTGCACCAGCTGGTGATATTTGGTAGGAAGGAATAAAACAAAGCTGTAGGAATCTACCAATCTGCTATTAACCTGTCATACACCTGCAAGAGCTGAAGCAGTTGAAGCCAGACAAAACCACAGTGCAAAGAGAGAAAACAGATGTCACACTCCAAGGCTGGGGAAACAATGGCCAAAAATCTACTGATCCGAAAAGGTGGGAGAAAAAGCCCTAGGATACAAATCCTTAATCTGACTTCTTTTATATTTAAAATAAATGCTACTTATCTAACCCTAGCATGTCCTTTAAAGCACTGGGTGTAGGGTTTAGCTTCTGCAGAAACATTCTATTTCTAGGTAGGTATGGTGTGAAGTCTAAAACAATTTAAATAAGCAAAGGTCAGTATGGAAGCATTATAATGCAGATAGGGATTGCCAGTGGGGACAGCAATTTTATGCCATTGTAGTTTTCTGGCTCTAAGTCTGGGGGAATAGCCCTTTGAGTGGCAGAGAGGAAGAACCCTTTCAACCGACAATTCCCTCCAGATGTCAGGCTTACAAGGGATGATCCAACTGGGGCAGCAATGCTCCCTATGGAGATAGGAAAGGAAGGCTCTATTGAAGCTACAAGCCCCACTCTGAATTGCTCCCTTTTAATCACCAGTTAAGGGAGATCGCAAAATCTCTCCCTTTGCTGTTTGAGAACTGTGGAGGTACCTCCATCTGAAGAAAGAGTTTGGTACCTTCTCAGCCAGAAAGACATCGACTGTTGCTGAAACAAGTGAGGTCCTCTTAATGAGAAACATATCTGCCCCTCACTGAATTATTAACAGTAACTCCATGTAAGGTTTGGTATAATTTATGCCAATGACTTCTAATATAATATATTTCATCCTGCCCCTTTGTTAAAGAGGTGTCTCCAACTCCTTTTAAGTAAGTTCCAGACCCACCACAAATTCTCTTTCTTCAATTTCATAGCTAACCACCAAGAATCAGTAGTTTCCTGCCAGTTTTATGCAGTAGAACAAAGAGGTATTAACCTTCTTTTCCAAATAAACAACCTTCTATTTTTCCAGAAAAATATGGTGTGGAAGGTCTGGCTTCTCCTACTTCTGTGACTACCTCATCACCATCCTGGTTTATTAATTTTTTTAAATGTAGGGCCCTAGAGACTAAAAATTGCTAGATCAGATATGCACAATCAGGAGAAATTAGCAATCTTGTTTTGGCAAAGAATATGTAGTAGAAATGAATATTTGCACGTTTCTAATTTTGTGTTCAACATTTCAACAAGAAATTTGGAGTGGTATTTATGTCTATGAAGGTTCTCAGTCATCCAGGTGGAATTGTCTGTAGCTTGAATCATGTCAACTGGATTTCTATTTTCTTAGTGGAAACGTTTCGCTCCTTATCCAAGGAGCTTCTTCAGTCTGAGCAAAGTTGGTAAGGGAATCCTAAATATGTTCCTAGGTAGCTGTGTGACCTTACACCTGGGGCTAGGTCATGGTTATATTGAGATGTAATTTTTAAGTCCTTTTATTATCTAATGGAGGGTCGTTAAAATCACCATGCTGCTGTTGAGCTTCCGAAATGGTCTTAATCTTCCTAGGCACAGAAGACAAAACGGGGAGGAAGATGTGGGAGAGTTTGTGCCTGAGGCCCCCACCTCTATTCAAGGAAGGATTTTCCAAGTTGGCATAAATGGATTCCTTGACCCCTCTCTCAAACCACCTATCTTCTCTGTCTAAAATGTGAACATTAATGTCCTCAAATGAGTGTCCTTTTTCTTTTAGGTGAAGATAAACTGCTGACTCTGGTCCTGTGGTGTTACTTCTCCTGTGCTGGGCCATCCTCCTGTACATAGGTTGTTTGGTTTCTCCAATGTAGAGTTCAGAGCACTCCTCACTGCACTGGATTGCATAAACTACATTGCTTTTCTTATGTTTTGGAGTTTGATCTTTGGGGTGTACAAGCCTCTGTCTCAGTGTGTTGGTGGGTTTGAAATATACAGGTATGTGGTGTTTGCCAAATATCCGTTTTATCTTTTCAGACACGCCAGCCATGTAGGGAATGACCAGGTTCTTTCGTTTACTCTGAGTCTCAGCCCTATCTGTCGCTGTTTTAGGTCTGGTAGATTTAGATTTGGTGAAGGCCCAATTTGGATATCCACAGGCCTTCAGGGCTGTTCTCAGGTGCTGATTTTCATTCTTTTTGGAAAGGAGAAGCCATCTCAACCCAAACCAGATCTGCCATCTTCTGGACCTGTGTCTTAACACCACTTATTTCACATACAGAGGTGACTTTTACAGACAAAAACACGGCTGTGCCATGGGTTCTCCTGTGTCACCCATTGTGGCCAATTTATACATGGAAGAAGTGGAGAAGAAAGCACTCAACACATTCCAGGGAACGGTGCCCACCCACTGGTTTAGGTATGTGGATGACACCTGGGTCAAAATCAAGGCGCAGGAAGTACAGGCCTTCACGGACCATATAAACACTATAGATGCCAACATTAGCTTCACCAGAGAAGACACCAAGGACAACAGACTGGCATTCCTAGACTGTGAAGTCCTCATTGGGACCGGTGGCAAGCTAGAAATAGGGATCTACAGGAAACCCACACACACAGATCAATATCTGATGTTTGACTCCCACCATCCACTGCAGCACAAACTAGGAGTCATCAGGACATTGTCACACAGAGCAGAAACCATCCCCACCTCCATGGATTCCAAAAAGAATGAAAATCAGCACCTGAGAACAGCCCTGAAGGCCTGTGGATATCCAAATTGGGCCTTCACCAAATCTAAATCTACCAGACCTAAAACAGCGACAGATAGGGCTGAGACTCAGAGTAAACGAAAGAACCTGGTCATTCCCTACATGGCTGGCGTGTCTGAAAAGATAAAACGGATATTTGGCAAACACCACATACCTGTATATTTCAAACCCACCAACACACTGAGACAGAGGCTTGTACACCCCAAAGATCAAACTCCAAAACATAAGAAAAGCAATGTAGTTTATGCAATCCAGTGCAGTGAGGAGTGCTCTGAACTCTACATTGGAGAAACCAAACAACCTATGTACAGGAGGATGGCCCAGCACAGGAGAAGTAACACCACAGGACCAGAGTCAGCAGTTTATCTTCACCTAAAAGAAAAAGGACACTCATTTGAGGACATTAATGTTCACATTTTAGACAGAGAAGATAGGTGGTTTGAGAGAGGGGTCAAGGAATCCATTTATGCCAACTTGGAAAATCCTTCCTTGAATAGAGGTGGGGGCCTCAGGCACAAACTCTCCCACATCTTCCTCCCCGTTTTGTCTTCTGTGCCTAGGAAGATTAAGACCATTTCGGAAGCTCAACAGCAGCATGGTGATTTTAACGACCCTCCATTAGATAATAAAAGGACTTAAAAATTACATCTCAATATAACCATGACCTAGCCCCAGGTGTAAGGTCACACAGCTACCTAGGAACATATTTAGGATTCCCTTACCAACTTTGCTCAGACTGAAGAAGCTCCTTGGATAAGGAGCGAAACGTTTCCACTAAGAAAATAGAAATCCAGTTGACATGATTCAAGCTACAGACATTGGAGTGGTATTGTATTTGCATTCAAAAGCTTTTAGTTAGGTAATGTCTTTGCTTGTTTGACATGCTTCAGACTTGAAGCCTTTGAAGCTTTCAGCTGAAATATACTAAAGAAAGGTCTTTGTATATTCTCTATCAAGTTACTGTCAAATAAACAGTTGTGATGTGCATCCCCAGGTGTGTTCCACATAGCAGAGTCCATTCCAAAACCGTTGGGCAGACGTCTTTCCCATCACCTGATCTTTTTGGTAGTTGGATGTTAGAAGGTAATCTTACCAAGGTTCGTCCCAAGCCGGGAATGAATAGACGCAGGCAGTTGCTGGAACAGAGGTTTGCTGGTTTATTTCCAAGAGCACATGCAGAGTACAGAAGTACAGAATATGCTGGTTGGAAGGTGGCCACACCTGTATATGTGCAGGACTGAACCTGGCATATTTTACGAAGTATCTGCCTCCTATTCAAATAGTAGTATGGGGATGCTTTAGGCTGCCCTTAAAATTAAAGCATATCCTTCATAGTGTATTAAGCCTGTATTTCAGTTACAGGAAGATTGTATTCCTTAGAACAAAGATCCATTGTCTATTCAGGTTTATTAAGCAAAGCCTTGAAACGTGGAATGTTTTGAACCACACCTAGATCTGCTTTTGTTTTGGGAAGATATTCCAAATATAAAGGCTAGAGCAGGCCATCTTGGAGCTGGGGCAAGGGGCCTCTGTGAGTAGCCCAAACTGATAAGGCAGTGTAAGGTGCCATAGTAAAAGAAAAATCTGTAAGTAGGACCACAGCTTCGGAGAATAATTATTGCTATTGTAATTATTAATTACAATAATTATTTATTATTTTTTTATTTTATCCTATTTATACCCCGCCTATCCCCTCCCTACTGGAGGGCTCTAGGCGGCTTACAACATCAATATATTTCAATTATACATCATATATCATATATTTTAAATTTACCGCGCGATAGGAAAGAGGACAGGGAACCGGCTCTTCGGCTGCAGGCACCGGACTACATGCCCCAGCATGCCTCGCTTCCAGGCCGGCTGCTGACGTCCAGGAAGCTGTTCTTTTCTGGATCCGTCGTCCTCCGCCGTCATCACCGGGATTCCCTAGGTCTTCTTCGGAACGAGGACGACCCTCCGCTGGACGCCGGCAAATTGACCCACGAAGTGGTACCCATTTATCTACTCGCATATGCTTTTGATCCGCTGGGTGGGCGGAAGCTGGAGCTAGTGGCGGGAGCTCACCCCGCCCCGCGGTTTCGAACTGCCGACCTTATGGTCGGCAGACTAATGGCTCAGTGGTTTAACCTGCTGAGCCACCGCGCTCCAATAATTATGTAATTATTCCAATTCCAGACTGAATTGGAAGAGATTAAGAACAAGATTGTAAAACCAGTACACTTCCAGGTGCAATTTAAATGCTGGTGGTTACCTTTAAAGATCTTCGTGGGTTGGGGCCAGGATACTTACGGGACCATCTCTCCCCAGTGGTGTCTACCTGTCCGGTTAGATCCGGCAGGAGAGGCATGCTCTGGGTCCCATCCGCTAGAGAGTGGGACCCAGGAAGAGACCCTTTTCTGCTGTGGTGCCCGCCCTCTGGAATATCATCCCCCCGAGATTAGACTTGCCCTGACCCTGCTCGACTTTCGCAAGGCATTAAAAACCTGGCTCTGCAATCCAGCCTGGGGCCCTGGCGGTTTGGTTGAACCCGTTTCATGCTTAATCTGAATGTGGGACGTTATGAATGTTCTCAGCAGCTATTTGTCTTTTAAATTTTGGTTGTTTTATCCTGTTTTTATTTGTTTTAATTGTTAGCCACCCAGAGTCATGTAATGAGATGGGTGTTCATATAAATGTATTAAGTAAATAAAAGTAAGTAAATAGAACCTATTGCCATTTGAGCACTGAAACACACACTAGAATGTGCATGCAAACACATACCTCTTTGAGACACACCCTTTAAAAAAAAAACTGGGGGAAAATAAGTTGTGTTGTTCTCTTTATAAAGGTTGTACAAGCCGATTACCTATACAAGCAATGTCGAATTGGGTCCCAGAGCTGATTAGGGTATCTCAGAGCAAAAACCATCCAATAAAAAAGTTACTCTGCCCCAAGAAGGATGTGGTACTGAGCAGTTCATGGAGCAAGAACACAACAGTAGGGACATTCATGACAGCAGGGACATCTTTGAAGTGGTTCAAAAATGCTTCTGAGGATTTGGGGATACAGTTGATGGCTGTGTGGAAATGCCAGCCATGGGTTGAAAAAGCCATGGTTGAAAAAGCCAGCCATGGGGTTGGGGAATTCTGGGAGTTGACGTCCACACAGCTTGAAGTTGCCAAGGTTGAGAAACACTGCCCTAAGCTCTGTGTAGGAGTGTGGTACACACCCCAGCAATTTATTCACTAAACTGCAACACATTCTTAGCTTACCGTGTCTGGACTTGGAACCTAAGCAGGGCTGGTCCTGGTTAATATTTAGATGGGAGACCTCCAGGGAATACCAGGGTTGTGGACTAGACTGGGAAATCAAAACTGCATCCCAGAAAGAAATGGCAAACCGCTTCCGCAGCCCTGCCGAGAAGGCTACGTGATTGTGTGTGTGGTGTTGTCAGGAGCTGCGCTCAGCTCGACTACCATAAAATGGGAATAGAAAGCTGAAGTGGAGAAAAACAGAAACCACTCAGAAAAACAGAAAGCAATTTTTTAATTTATTTTTTTTAATCAATATCTTTATTGTTACAATAGTGAAATACAAAGGAAGTAGAAAAAAAGCAGTATGATACCAAAAAAAAAAGAGAAAGAGAAAGAGAGCGTGCTATATTTGAATTTAAAAAAAACAAGTAAAAAAGAAAAAGTAAATTAATGTTAAGTGAGATCCTCCCCTTCCCTTTGAAATTATTACATTGTACAGAGCAGAATATATTGGTTGGCATATCAGCCTATGGGAAATCAACCATTAGAGTAATATCTTACTTCTAATAGTCTATGACAGTGTTTCTCAACCTTGGCAATTTTAAGATGTGTGGACTTCAACTCCCAGAATTCCCCAGCCAGCCATGCTGGCTGGGGAATTCTGGGAGTTGAAGTCCACACATCTTAAAGTTGCCAAGGTTGAGAAACGCTGGTCTATGACAAAGACATCTTGGAAGATGTCATTTATCAAATAAGGGATGAGCATAAAAAGGTGCTGTGGGAATAGCAAGGCAGAAGTAGGGAAGCTGTATACCAAGAAAACTTCAGTGCTGGTGAAAATAACAGACATGAGGAGTAGAAATTGATGAATTTGGAAGAAGGAACCATACATAGGCAGTGTTCAGATATGAAGATGAAAAAGCTTGCTTAATGAGCACACTCATACCTCTGGTTATATCAAGATTTTTAACCCAGCTTTGCGGCTTACCAGGTTGTCCAAACTTGAAACAGCTGCTATCTGGGGCTTGCCAAGCTGGGATTCATTCCTCTTGCTGGAAACCCAAAATATGGTTGTTTCAGGTTTGGATGACACAGTAAGCCGCAGAGTTGGGTTAAAGAGCTGTTCATAGCTGGGGATAAAAGAATAGCTTGCCTGTGTTTGTTAACCAAAGCTTATTTGCTTAGCACAAGTAAACATGCCAATATTGCTTGTTCCTGAACAAGAGAGGATCTAGTGATCCCAGAAGCTTGGAGAAACACGGAGATAGATTTCCAGTTTTTAGTCAAATTCAGAAATGGGGTGAAAGAGTCACATTGTTTAAGCATAATTGAATACTATCTTGTCCACAAAGAGAACAGGTATCCCAACCCAACTGGAATTTTAAACTTCTAGTATATGTATCAAAGATGAAGAGAACAATAATCTGAACTGTTCTTAGAGGATCTGAACCCAAAACAATCAGGTTTGTAAATAGAATTTTAAATTTAAAAAACTTTTATTAAGGAAATTAATGAACATGGGGACAAACAGAGAGATTTGGGGAAATGGGGAAATGCAGGAGGACTAGGTACTCCAGAATTAAAAATCTTGATTAAATGTAATTGTTTCCAACATACTTTAAATTTTCTGCTTGATCACGACCACTGGTCTTGGAAAACATGAATATCTGTGTACAATAACAAAAAGAAGTAGAAAGCTCTGATACTGGAGCAAGATTTGGCCATAGTGGGTATTTTAAAAAGGTAAAGTTTCCCCCTGCACATTTGTGCAGTCGTGTCCGACTCTAGGGGCCGGTGCTCATCTCCGTTTGTTAGCTAAAGTGCCAGGGTTGTCCGAAGATGCTTCCACGGTCATGTGGCTGGCATGACGCACGTGGAACGCTGTTACCTACCCACCGGAGTGGTACCTATTGATCTACTTGCATTTGCATGCTTTCGAATTGCTAGGTTGGCAAGAGCTGGGGTGAGTGCGGGAGCTCACTCTGTCACGCAGGGCTAGGGATTCGAACCTCCGAACTTGCGATCTTCTGATCGACAAGCCCGGCGTCTTACCCGCTGAGCCACCACGCCCCTTACAGTGGGTATTTTAGTAGGGGCAAAAAAACTATTTTTTAACTTAGAAAGTTACAAGGATCTCTCTGAGCAATGAGGCAGCAAGAGGGTTCAAAAATAGGAAAAGGAAGACCTCTGGGTCTAGAGCTCCAGTAGCACCAGAGCAGAGCCAAGAAAGGAGTGTGACTAATGACCTTCAAAGACAAGTGAATCTCTGGTAGGTCTTTAAATTGTGCTGAAACTCATGGATAAGTGTTTACTGTATGCAAAAGCAAAAAAGAAAAGTTGCAAAAACCTGAAAAACAGTGAAACACAAATTAAGAAAGTTCCCACACCTAAGCTTCCACAAGTGAAGAATTCAGCATAAAATTATTAGTTTGTTTGGGTCTGCAACATTCCCAAATCTGCAAAGCTAGTACACACACACTTTTCAGAGCTGATTCTGGAACAGCAATTAAACTCTTTTAAATAAATTCTTGTAGGCCAGGTAGAAAACTAATCTCCAGTTTTGATGATAAAGCATTTGATGTGGATCCTATGCCTGCTATTTCTAAAACAGAGTGAATTCATAAGCCAGGGCCTCACCATAAATATAAATAAAAATACAATTTGCAGCTACGCAATTGCCCAGACGAAGACATACTTTAACTCCTTTGTAAAAGGGGGGTGGGGGTGGGGGTCTGTTTTCAAATGATTGATTCATTGATAAACTGCATGCATCTTTAATTGCTCCTCCTCAAGCTAGTTGACTGTAACACTCCGAAAAGAGAAAATGCAAAAATCTTAAAAATCCTAAAAGAAAACATGCAAAGTAGACAGACTGCTGTTAAAGAAGACTCATTTCTTGTGACGATTGCCAGTTGTAATGAATGGAATGATAGGTGAGCTTCCTGGTGTATGGCTCACTCAGCAGAAAAGGCTTCGGAGACAGAAGAATTCAGCATGGACAGGTAAGAGCAAGATAGAACTGCTATTCTATCTATCCCATTCGTTAACTTGGTGCTGTTTTGCTTCGTTGAGGCCAGCAGGGGTCACTGTGGATGCTGATACAGTAAGAGTAAGAGATGGTTTTACCCCAGATATTGCAATGAAAAATCTGAAATATAGCTAATGATAGTAATAACAACAACAGTAATAATGCTGAAATTATGATGACTCAGAAGACCAATCTTGCAGGACTTTGTGGCTGGGTTTACACAACACGGTTAAAAAGAGACTAAAGGCCCAATGGCACAATCTACTAAGCTTGATTAGTTTGAAAGTTAGTTTGTGTGTGTATGTGTGTGCTCAGCATGTTGTATGAATACATTCCCAGGTTATAATTCAGTAAATTGTGCAAACCCAGAAAATGGATTAATTTGGTTGCCAAACTAAGAATGCTGCACAAAACCAATAAATAAATAAAGATAAATAAATAAATAAATAAAGCCAATAAAGAAAGCGTCACCAGTTTGTGCAGAAAAGGGAAACTAGAACAAGCAAGCGGATACAGTAGCTCTCAGGAGAAAAAGGTTTACATTTGTTAGTTTGCTGGGGAGAAGCAAATAAGGAGTGGGGGGAATAAGGGAAGTATGTAAAATTTTGCAGGGCAGAGAAAATGAATAGATAGATGTTCTCTCAGGGAACTAGAATTCAGAATCATCCAACGAAACGAGTGATGACAGATTTCGAACAGAGACAAGAAAGTTGTTGCTGTTGTTCAGTCATTTATTTAGTCGTGTCCGATTCTTCGTGACCTCATGGACCATAGCACGCCAGGCCTTCCTGTCCTCCACTGTCTCTCGGAGTTTACTCAAATTCATGTTCGTTACATCGGTGATGCTATCTAACCATCTCATCCTCTGCCGTCCCCTTCCCCTTTTGCCTTCAGTCTTTCCCAGCATCAGGGTCTTTTCCAGTGAGTCCTCTCTTCCCATTAGGTGGTCAAAGTATTTGAGCTTCAGCTTCAGCATCTGTCCTTCCAATGAGCAGTCAGGGTTGATTTCCTTTAGGATTGACTGGTTTGACCTCCTTGCAGTCCAAGGGACTCTCAAGAGTCTTCTCCAGCACCACAGTTCGAAAGCATCAATTCTTCGGCGCTCAGCCTTCCTTATGGTCCAACTCTCACAGCCATACATTACTACTGGAAAAACCATAGCTTTAACTATACGGACCTTTGTCGGCAAGGTGATGTCTCTGCTTTTTAATATGCTGTCTAGGTTTGCCATCTTCATATTGGACATAAAATCTGCATTTGCAAGATCTCGTGATGGCACCAGTGTAGTTGACTTCAAAAGGGTGTTAGATAATTTCTAATGCAGCTGCTCTATGACAGCAGAGCAAACTCCAAACTGGTGCCAAAGGGACTTTCATACAAGGATACCTGAGTCCGGATCTGGGTGCATTTTTTAAACAACCTTCACAGGTGGTATGCATACTTTGACCTGTAATATAAACTCCATCCAAATATCCTCCCTAACACTTTGTGAATGATTGAAGTTGGCAATAATGGGCCCTATTGTTCACTCTATGCTGTTTCCCCTCTTCACTACCACAGTACCACCATTGTTATTCTTAGCAATGTTCACACACGTTCCTTGTACCCAAAGGGCTTATCACAACCATAAGGAAAAAGGGAGGGCAAATTGCCTTATTATGCCTTGTACAGGTAGATTGGGTGCCAACGCAGATTTTATAAATCAGGGTAATGAGAGCTGCCATGTGAGCCAAAAATAGGTAGAAACGATCTGCTCATCTTGAGACAATAGCAATAAAGGCCTTGTGATTGCACAATTGCAAAGAAAGCACCCAGTGTTTGCTAAAATGCTCCAGGCTGAGTGGATTTTGTGCTTGTCAAAAGATTCTCCTCCCTGTTCTGGGCTTGGAATACACTGCCAATTAAATGCATGTTTTCCCCTTTTTAATTTTTATAGCATGCATTCATTTGTGCTTCCCCCTGCCCACAAAGATGAATGTTCATCTAGGGTTCCTATGCCTCCAGGTCTATGTAAGTAAGAGCCAATGTAGACCAGTGTTGGACACACCGATCTCAAGGACTCTCATCTCTATACACATAATTATAAGCCAGCTAAAGAGTTGAGATGGAGCAGAGGCCCAGCATTAGTTGTTGAAGGTCACTGGGCAGGCTGGCTTCATTACTTCCCTAATTGATCTCAGGGTGGTGGGGCATTTTCACTTCAGGCTTGATGGCCCCTTGTGAGGAGTCATGAGCAGATGTTGCTGCTGGCCTTTAGCATCCATTAGTCCAAAGTGAGAATAAAAATTGAGAGCCATGCTGAAAAATACCTTGCAGTTTAGAAAAATAATTACTTGAGGACAACGAAACATACACCCTTGTTGTTGTTGTTCAGTCGTTTAGTCGTGTCCGACTCTTCGTGACCTCATGGACCATAGCACGCCAGGCCTTCCTGTCCTCCATTGTCTCTCGGAGTTTACTCAAATTCATGTTCGTTACATCGGTGATGCTATCTAACCATCTCATCCTCTGCCGTCCCCTTCTCCTTTTGCCTTCAGTCTTTCCCAGCATCAGGGTCTTTTCCAGTGAGTCCTCTCTTCCCATTAGGTGGCCAAAGTATTTGAGCTTCAGCTTCAGCATCTGTCCTTCCAATGAGCAGTCAGGGTTGATTTCCTTTAGGATTGACTGGTTTGACCTCCTTGCAGTCCAAGGGACTCTTAAGAGTCTTCTCCAGCACCACAGTTCGAAAGCATCAATTCTTCGGCGCTCAGCCTTCCTTATGGTCCAACTCTCACAGCCATACATTACTTTAACTATACGGACCTTTGTCGGCAAGGTGATGTCTCTGCTTTTTAATATGCTGTCTAGGTTTGCCATAGCTTTCCTCCCAAGGAGCAAGCGTCTTTTAATTTCATGGCTGAAGTCACCGTCTGCAGTGATCTTGGAGCCCAAGAAAATAAAATCTGTCACTGCTTCCATTTCTTCCCCTTCTATTTGCCAGGCAGTGATGGGACCAGATGCCATGATCTGAGTTTTTTTAATGTTGAGTTTCAAGCCAGCTTTTGCACTCTCCTCTTTCACCCTCATCAAGAGGCTCTTTAGTTCCTCTTCACTTTCTGCCATTAGGGTGTTATCATCTGCATATCTGAGGTTGTTGATATTTCTCCTGGCAATCTTAACTCGGGCTTGTGATTCATCCAGCCCGGCATTTCTCATGATGTACTCTGCATATAAGTTAAATAAGCAGGGTTATAATATACAGCCTTGTCGTACTCCTTTCCCAATTTTGAACCAGTCGGTTGTTCCATGTCCGGTTCTAACTGTTGCTTCTTGACCCGCATACAGGTTTCTCAGGAGACAGGTAAGGTGGTCTGGTACTCCCATCTCTTCAAGGCTTTGCCACAGTTTGTTGTGATCCACACAATCAAAGGCTTTAGCGTAGTCAATGAAGCAGAAGTAGATGTTTTTCTGGAACTCTCTTGCTTTTTCCATGATCCAGCAAATGTTGGCAGTCTGATCTCTAGTTCCCCTGCCTCTTCGAAACCCAGCTTGCACTTCTGGTAGTTCTCGGTTCACATACTGCTGAAGCCTAGCTTGTAGGATTTTGAGCATAACCTTGCTAGCATGTGAAATGAGCGCAATTTTACGGTAGTTTGAACATTCTTTGGCATTGCCTTTCTTTGGAATTGGAACCTTTTCCAATCCTGTGGCCACTGTTGAGTTTTCCAAATTTGTTGGCATATTGAGTGCAGCACTTTAACAGCATCATCTTTTAGGATTTTAAATAGCTCAGCTGGGATACTGTCTTCTCCGCTAGCTTTGTTGTTAGTAATGCTTCCTAAGGCCCACTTGACTTCACTCTCTAGGATGTCCAGCTCAAGGTCAGTGACCACACCATCGTATTTATCAGGGATATTAAGATCTTTCTTGTATAGTTCTTCTGTGTATTCTTGCCACCTCTTCTTAATCTCTTCTGCTTCTGTTAGGTCCCTGCCTTGTTGTCCTTTATCATGCCCATCTTTGCACAAAACGTTCCCTTGATATCTCCGATTTTCTTGAAGAGATCTCTAGTCTTCCCCATTCTATTGTTTTCCTCGATTTCTTTGCATTGTTCATTTAAGAAGGCCTTCTTATCTCTCCTTGCTATTCTCTGGAATTCTGCATTCAGTTGTTTATATCTTTCCCTTTCTCCCTTGCCTTTTGCTTCCCTTCTTTCCTCAGCTATTTGTAAAGCCTCATCAGTCAGCCACTTTGCTTTCTTGCATTACTTTTTCTTTGGGATGGTTTTAGTTGCTGCCTCCTGTACAGTCTTATGAACCTCCATCCATAGTTCTTCAGGCACTCTGTCTACCAGATCTAATCCTTTAAATCTATTCCTCACCTCCACTGTATATTTATAAGGGATATGATTTAGGTCATACCTGATTGGTCTAGTGGTTTTCTCTACGTTCTTCAATTTAAGCCTAAATTTTGTGATAAGAAGCTCATGATCTGAGCCACAGTCAGCTCCAGGTCTTGTTTTTGCTGATTGTATAGAGCTTCTCCATCTTTGGCTGCAAAGTATATAATCAATCTGATTTTGGTATTGACCATCTGGTGATGTCCATGTGTAGAGTCGTCTCTTGTGTTGTTGGAAAAGTGTGTTTGCTATGACCAGCGTGTTCTCTTGACAAAACTCTATTAGCCTTTGCCCTGCATACACCCTAGTAAACACTAATCCCATACAGAAACTGGACAAGGTAAAAAGAACTCTTAGCGACCTCACCAAGAAAGGTCAAATCAAAAAAGAAGAACAGAGGTGGATGAAAAGCACTGGACCCATCCTCCCACGCTTCTACGGATGCCCCAAAATACACAAACCTGGCATACTGCTTCGGCCAATTGTATCATTACCAGGGACTCCCACTTACAACATAGCTAAAGAACTCACAAAAAAACTTAGGCATCTTACAGAGGAATGAAAATATTCTATCAACTCCCCACTACAGTGCCTCCAGAAAATCAAAGACTTAAAAATAGAAGAAGATGAAATTATGGTGTCATTCAATGTCATGGCACTCTTTACATCCATAGACCCAGCACTAGCGAAAGAATCCATGGCAGCAGCTCTACGAAACACACTCGACCTAGTCAAATACACTAAGATAGAAATACCCAGAATCATGGACTTCATCGACCTCTGCCTTACTACCTACTTTCAGTTTGATGGACAAATATACCAACAAATCAAAGGAACACCCATGGGATCACCACTTTCAGGACTCATAGCAGATACGGTAATGCAGCGTCTAGAAATGATAGCACTTCCATGTATACAACCGAAAGTATGCATCCAGTATGTAGGTGACACCTTAGTCATAATAAAAAAGGAACAACTGGAGGAAACACATGAAACCATCAACAACATCTTCAATGGAATAAAATTCACAAGGGAAGAAGAAAACAACAACAGACTACCCTTCTTGGACATACTCATCAGTAGAGGAAATGAGGGCATTCTAGAAACACAAGTCTACCGGAAATCTACCCACACTAACCAAGTGCTCCATTACCAAAGCAACAACCCAACTTCCCACAAGAGAAGCTGTGTAAGAACATTATTCAGATGAGCGCTAATGCACTGCAGCAACCCAGAACACCAGAAAAAGGAAACAGATCATCTATACAGCATCTTCCAACAAAATGGATACCAACGCAACTTTATCAAAAAGTGCCTGACCACTCAACCCACTACAACACAACCAACAGAAGCTATGAAAAGGATAACACTGCCATATATAAAAAAACCTCATAAACTACTAATAGACTGTTACAATCACATGGCATCACCATAGCACATTGTTGTTTATTCGTTCAGTCGTTTCCGACTCTTCGTGACTTCATGGACCAGTCCACGCCAGAGCTTTCTGTCGGCCGTCACCATCCCCAGCTCCCCAATGGTTGAGTCCGTCACCTCCAGAATACCATCCATCCATCTTGCCCTTGGTCGGCCCCTCTTCCTTTTGCCTTCCACTTTTCCTAGCATCAGCTTCTTCTCCAGGGTATCCTGTCTTCTCATTATGTGGCCAAAGTACTTCAGTTTTGCCTTTAATATCATTCCCTCAAGTGAGCAGTCTGGCTTGATTTCCTGGAGTATGGACTGGTTTGATCTTCTTGCAGTCCAAGGCACTCTCAGAATTTTCCTCCAACACCACAGTTCAAAAGCATCTATCTTCCTTTGCTCAGCCTTCCTTATGGTCCAGCTCTCGCAGCCATAGGTTACTACAGGGAATACCATTGCTTTAACTATGCGGACCTTTGTTGTCAGTGTGATGTCTCTGCTCTTAACTATTTTATCAAGATTTGCCATTGCTCTCCTCCCAAGAAGTAGACGTCTTCTGATTTCCTGGCTGCAGTCAGCGTCTGCAGTAATCTTTGCGCCTAGAAATACAAAGTCTGTCACTGCCTCCACTTTTTCTCCCTCTATTTGCCAGTCATCAATCAAGCTCGTTGCCATAATCTTGGTTTTTTTGAGGTTTAACTGCAGCCCAGCTTTTGCACTTTCTTCTTTCACCTTCGTCATAAGGCTCCTCAACTCCTCCTCGCTTTCAGCCATCAAAGTGGTATCATCTGCATATCTGAGATTGTTAATGTTTCTTCCAGCGATTTTAACTCCAGCCTTGGATTCCTCAAGCCCAGCATGTCGCATGATGTGTTCTGCGTACAGGTTGAATAGGTAGGGTGAGAGTATACAACCCTGCCGTACTCCTTTCCCAATCTTAAACCAGTCCGTTGTTCCGTGCTCTGTTCTTACTGTTGCTACTTGGTCGTTATACAGATTCCTCAGGAGGCAGACAAGATGACTTGGTATCCCCATACCACCAAGAACTTGCCACAATTTGTTATGATCCACACAGTCAAAGGCTTTAGAATAGTCAATAAAACAGAAATAGATGTTTTTCTGAAATTCCCTGGCTTTCTCCATTATCCAGCGGATATTGGCAATTTGGTCTCTAGTTCCTCTGCCTTTTCTAAACCCAGCTTGTACATCTGGCAATTCTCGCTCCATGAATTGCTGGAGTCTACCTTGCAAGATCTTGAGCATTACCTTACTGGCATGTGAAATAAGTGCCACTATTCGATAGTTTGAACATTCTTTAGTGCTTCCCTTTTTTGGTATGGGGATGTAAGTTGATTTTTTCCAATCTGATGGCCATTCTTGTGTTTTCCAAATTTGCTGGCATATGGCATGCATCACCTTGACAGCATCATCTTGCAAGATTTTAAACAGTTCAGCTGGGATACCGTCGTCCCCTGCTGCCTTGTTATTAGCAATGCTTCTTAAGGCCCATTCAACCTCACTCTTCAGGATGTCTGGCTCTAACTCACTGACCACACCATCAAAGCTATCTCCAATATTATTATCCTTCCTATACAGATCTTCCGTATATTCTTGCCACCTTTTCTTGATCTCTTCTGCTTCTGTTAGGTCCTTACCATCTTTGTTTTTGATCATACCCATTTTTGCCTGGAATTTACCTCCGATGTTTCTAATTTTCTGGAAGAGGTCTCTTGTCCTTCCTATCCTATTGTCTTCTTCCACTTCCGCACATTGCTTGTTTAAAAATAATTCCTTATCTCTTCTGGCTAACCTCTGGAATTTTGCATTTAATTGGGCATATCTCCCCCTATCACTATTGCCTTTTGCTTTCCTTCTTTCTTGGGCTACTTCCAGTGTCTCAGCAGACAGCCATCTTGCCTTCTTGGTTTTCTTTTTCTTTGGGACGTTTTTTGTTGCCGCCTCCTGAACAATGTTGCGAACTTCTGTCCATAGTTCTTCTGGGACCCTATCTACTAAATCTAGTCCCTTAAATCTATTCTTCACCTCCACTGCATATTCCTTAGGAATATTAGTGAGCTCATATCTAACTGATCTGTGGGTCTTCCCTATTCTCTTTAGTCTGATTCTAAATTTTGCAATAAGAAGTTCGTGATCTGAACTACAGTCAGCTCCAGGTCTTGTTTTTACCGACTGTATAGATGTCCGCCACCTTTGGCTGCAAAGGATGTAGTCAATCTGATTTCGGTGTCGACCATCTGGTGAAGTCCATGTATAAAGTCGTCTTTTAGGTTGTTGGAAGAGAGTGTTTGTTATGCACAGTGAGTTGTCTTGGCAAAATTCTATCAGCCTATGTCCTGCTTCATTTTGTTCTCCCAGACCATGCTTGCCTGTAATTCCAGGTGTCGTCTGACTACCCACCTTAGCATTCCAGTCTCCTGTAATGAAAATAACATCTCTTTTTGGTGTATTATCTAGTAGGTGCTGCAGATCCTCATAGAACTGATCTACTTCTGCTTCTTCAGCATCTGTGGTTGGGGCGTATATTTGGATCACTGTGATGTTAAATGGCTTACCCTGAATTCGAATTGAGATCATTCTATCGTTTTTTGGATTGTATCCAAGCACTGCTTTAGCCACTTTATTATTAATTATGAAGGCTACTCCATTTCTTCTGTGGTCCTCTTGTCCATAGTAGTAGATCTGGTGGTCATCTGATGTGAAGTGACCCATCCCAGTCCATTTCAGTTCACTGACACCTAAAATGTCTATATTTAATCTTGACATCTCACCAATAACCACATCCAATTTGCCCTGGCTCATAGATCTTACATTCCAGGTTCCTATGGTGTGTTGATCTTTAGAACATCGGATTCGTCGTTCACCACCAGCACCGTCGGCCGCTAGCCGTCCTTTCGGCTTTGAGCTAGCTGCGTCATCACGTCTGGGGCTAGTTGAACGTATCCTCTGTTCCTCCCCAGTAGCATTTTGACCATCTTCCGACCTGGGAGTCCCATCTTCCGATGGTATACCGACATATCTTTGGTTGTACTGATCCATTTAGTTTTCATGGCAAGAATACTGGGGTGGGTTGCCATTACCTTCCCCAGGGATCGTATTTAGTCTGACCTCTCTGCCACGACCTTCCCGTCTTGGGTGTCCCTTCACGGTTTAGCTCATGGTTTCATTGAGGTGCTCAAGCTCCAGCACCACGACAAGGTAACGATCTCCTTTGCTGGAGATCCATAGCACATAAACCAACCAAAACCCTTCAGAACATTCTTTGATTCTCTTCGATTGATACCTTCAGAACATCTTAAGTAATCCAAAAGACCCAATAGCCCAAGAAGAAAAAACAGGAGTTATCTACAACATACAGTGTAAGGACTGTAGCAGCCACTATGTAGGACAGACGGGCAGAAGACTAGCAGAGCGCATCCATGAACACCAACTAACAGTCAGAAGACACGATGAAAACTCCTTAATCTCACAACACATGAACAGACTCAACCATACTGTCAACTGGTAAACTGTGAGCATCTTAAACCAAGCCAAATCCAAAAATGCTAGAGAATTCCTGGAAGCTTGGCACTCAGACAAAGCAGCCATCAACAGACACATAGAGGTAAATAACATTTACATACCATTCATAAGAGACAATAGAAAAGCCAGAAGACCAGAACAACTCCTTGCCAACAATCAATACCCTGATATGCAAAGATTAATACCAGGATTAGCACCAGAGGAACAATCAAACAGCGCAATATAACCTAATCAAGGAACTATTAACTCAGTCAATCAACCAAGCAGCAAACAACAGCCCAGTCGAGGAACTCCTAAGGGGAGAACAACACCTCCACCAACACAAGCAGGACAAGCCAGGGTACCGTATATAAACAGAGAGCAAGTCCCACTCCCTTTTCTCACTGAAGATGTTGCCTAGCCTGGCAATGAAACATCTGCAAGACAACAAGAAGGCTCAGAGAGCACCACAGTTTATAAAAATCACAGTATCCTTTCTATTTCCTATCTTGTTATCAGGTTGCTTGAAAATTGCTTTCAAATTTCTCTTAGTGGTATTTTTCTGGCCTAATTTTATTTTTTAGGGGTAGTGGCTGTTCTTGCTGCATTTAATGTCTTGTCTTCCGTGTTAAGGTTGTGCAAAGATTTTGTTGTGATGAATTGATTCCATAGTTTAGAAAGATTTTGTTCAAAAAACCATTTTTTCCCAAATCAGCAAAATTGATTTTCCAAATGGATTCAAACTACAGAATTGGATCACACTGGTGCACAGAATCAAATAGAGACTACAATCCTCACATCTTTCTTCTACATGCTTCCATCACTCTGTAACCACCTTGGCTGCCTACACTGCACAATTGGAAAAATACTCACCAAAAAATAATAATAATTGAAGGGTGGGAAGCCAAGAAGGTTGCAATTTCTAAAGAAGAAATGTGTACCCTTTGGCCACCTCACAGCTCTGTAAATTCAGGAAGAACACATTCACTTTAGAAGTATTCTTCTGAAATTTATTTGTTCCCATCCCAAACAGATACACAACATATTTCCAGAATCTACCTAGTGTTTGTATTGTGTTGCGGAGTTTTGCTCAAGGTGCATATGAAGAGTCCAAACCTAATAGCACACCTATTCCAGATCAGTGATTCTATGTTCTGAGTATCTTTAATGTACATATGCCTTGAACATATATAAGCCTTCTTAGACAGGGTCCTCACAAAGCACAAGACATGGGGAAGGAACTGGGATCTTGAGACTCGGCCTGACCTCTGGGTGAACTCACGTACTGTGCAATTCTTCTAACTACATTTATGAAGGGAGGCAAAGGATGGGAGCAGCTCAAATGATTTGGAGTCCAGCTATGTACTGCAGGTTACTGCAGACGCTGACTGCAGCCAGGAAATCAGAAGACATTTACTTCTTGGGAGGAGAGCAATGACAAATCTCAATAAAATAGTAAAGAGCAGAGACGTCACACTGACAACAAAGGTCCGCATAGTTAAAGCAATGGTATTCCCTGTAGTAACCTATGGCTGTGAGAGCTGGACCATAAGGAAGGCTGAGAGAAGGAAGATAGATGCTTTTGAACTGTGGTGTTGGAGGAGAATTCTGAGAGTGCCTTGGACTGCAAGAAGATCAAACCAGTCCATACTCCAGGAAATCAAGCCAGACTGCTCACTTGAGCGAATGATATTAAAGGCAAAAGTGAAGTACTTTGGCCACATAATGAGAAGACAGGATACCCTGGAGAAGATGCTGATGCTAGGGGAAGTGGAAGGCAAAAGGAGGAGGGGCCGACCAAGGGCAATGGATGGATGATATTCTGGAGGTGACGGACTCGACCTTGGGGGAGCTGGGGGTGGTGACAGCTGACAGGAAGCTCTGGCGTGGGCTGGTCCATGAAGTCACAAAGAGTTGGAAGCGACTGAACGAATAAACAACAATGTACTGATTATACATTTATTTGTTTGTTTGTTGATTGATTGATTGATTGATTGATTTTGAGGCCTCCTAATTCCAAATGATTTACCATACCATATATCCCAGGGTAAAATAAGATAGGGCTAGAGTACATATATTTTCCTGAAACATGGTCCTCTTATGATATTACTTTGGAAATTATCCCTTTGAATTATTATTGTGATGTGATATTATTAAATGCAATTTAACTATTAGATGTGATTAAGACTAACAATATTAACACTGCTTGATATTGTTTTTAATAATGAATTTTACTGAAGTAGTGTTTATATTCTTAATATTATTACTTGTATGATATTGCACCAGTTTTCTGAATGTAGATTTTTATGTGGCTAGGGTAGCCATCATTCATGTACAGCAGGTGCTGGTTAGCTGCAGGCTTGAACAGAAGCATCCAACATTGTAACGTTTTGCTGCAGCTCCTTGTTTTTGTGATTATTCATGCTCATCTCATTGCACAGGAGATTAGATCCTCCTATCTGGTTGTAGATCATATGGCACCGAGGAGGACAGCAGGTGCACGATACTGTTGTTAAAAGATCAGCATTGTTGCCAAATTTATTCATTTATTAGATTTATATCCCGCCTTTTGCACAGAAGCTCAAGGTGGCACACAGAGTGCTCCCTCCTCCTATTTTTCCCTGTGAGAGAATCTGCTCCAAAGCCATCTGGTGAACTTCTGTGGCTGGTGGGGGGTGGGGGTGGACAGAACCTGTGTCTCCTCACCCCTAGTCTAACACCTTAACCCAGCCTTTCTCAAACTTTTGACCCTGGAAGAACCCTTGAAATATTTTTCAGGCCTTGGGGAACCCCTGCACATTCAGGCTCAAATATGGGCCAGAAGTTACAAAATCATTATATTCCTTTCATGGGTAGGCCTGTATATATGCATTAACAGTGTTCTTAAGCTAAAAATAAAGAATGAAACTTACCTCTTTAATGTGAAGTTGCCCGAATTTGACATAATTTTTAAAATAAATCGTGATCCCCCAGGGAACCCCTAGTGACCTCTCGCAGAACCCTAGGGTGCCGTGGAACCCTGGTTGAGGAGCCCTGCCTTAACTACTGGTTCTAACCACTACACCGACTCTCATTTTTCTTCTCTCTTTTTTTTTAATCATAATTTTTATTAAAGGTTTTTCTCAGATATAAAAGATAAACATGAAGTAAAATTAAAGAAAAAAAGAAAAAGTAAAGTGAAAAAGTGAGAAAATTATAAGAAAAAGCAAATAGAAACAGGAAAAATATATAAAGAAGCAACTCCCGATCTCCTCTGCAGCAGTTACAAGCAAAAAATCTTCACACTTCCCTCTTTAAAATTATATCATATTTCTCTTCCTCCCGTTATTCAACCCTTTTTAATCAACAGATCCATAATTCAACAAATCATTTTTTTTTCATTTTCAGCAAAAAGTCCATAAAAGGTTTCCAGTGTTTAATAAAAGTACTTGTTGTCTTGTCCCTGATCAAACAGGTCAATCCTGCCATTTCTGTTAATTTCATCATCTTCACAATCCATTCCTCCATTGTGGGTATTTCAGTATTTTTCCATCTTTTCTTGTTTTTCTTCTCTCCTTAATAGAAGACCTTCTTATCAAGAGTGCCTATCTTGACAAGAACCTTTCCAAAATTTAGTTCAACAAGAAAGGCCCTCTTAACCCCTCGCTCTTCAAGTTCTGTTGTCTGGCCATACAGGAGAGGGCCTTCTTCCTAACCGAAGGAAATTTGGAGTTGTGGTTTTAGTCTTGGAGTAGTGTTCAGTCCCTGCCTTTCTGCATTTAAGAAAGCATTCAAGACCTTCCTCTTCACCCAGGCCCATTTAGCGTGATTTCTTAACTGCTTGATGAGATTTTTACATTTTTTAAGTATGAGCCATCATGAGTCTTATGGGCAGAAAGGAGTGACATAAATTTTAAGTATGTATATATGTCTCCTGGCTGTGTGGACGATTGGTTGGATAAGGCTCAGTGGCTATGTGTTTTATTTTTATTTTTTATATTGTGTATTTATGGTTTTTTATTGTAAGCCACCTAGAGTCACATAAAAGTGAGATGGGCAGCTATATAAATCAAATAAATAAATAAATAATATTGGATGTGTGTGTGTGTGTGTGTCAACTCAAGGCAGCAAGTATATTAATACTCCTGCCTCCTATTTTCCCCACAACAACCACCTTGTTGGGCTGAGAAAGAGTGATTGGCCCAAAGAAGTAAAAGCTTTACAAAAGGAGTAATGCTTGCAGTGTGATGCTGCTTGGGTCAGTTTAATGAAAGCAACAAGACCCTGTGGATGCACACATGTATAAATATCTATTAGTAAATGCCCAATGGGCCCAACAATACATTGTTAGCAGCATAAATTCTAAAAAGCTATCCATGGCATCATAGACTGATGATGATGATGATGATGATGATGATGATGATGATGATGCAGTTCTTCTAACATGTGCAACTAGTTTGTTGTTTTATAGACTTTATTTGGTGTTTTTTTTTAATCTGTTCGCTCGTGTCCAATTCTCAGAGACTGCCTGGACAATTCCCTGAAGTTTTCTTGGCAAGATTTTTGGAAGTGGCTTGCCATTGCCTCCTTCCTAGGACTGAGAGAAAGTAACTGGCCCAAGGTCACCCAGCTGGCTTTGTGCCTAAGGTGGGACTAGAACTCATGGTCTCCCGGTTTCTAGCCTGATGCTTTAACCACTACAACAAACTGGCTCTCATTGGGTGGCTTAGAATATACAAAAGATGAGCAAAATGAAATACTGTGTATTGATATGTTTACTGGGTCACTGAACTTTCACTTTTACTTCTAGGCAAAGCGCTAGGAAGAGTTAAAGCAGTATTGATTTAAGACCAACCCAACTTATACTGGTGAGCTATCAGTTAGTTAATATGCCAAAGACATGTTAGATCTTAGAATACTACCTTAAACACTTAAATCCTGAATAGATCAATGCCATAACCTAACAGTCTTCACAAACATTTTGCATTTATCCTTGTTAAGGCATGTGTTTATAGTGCTGCTTATGATTTTATTTTATATGGATAGTGTATCAGATTCTATTAAAACTGCATTATACTGTAGAAAAGACACTGGAAGTTTTAATACGAAGTAAGTTCAGACATCAGAACCCTATAAGCATTCTATATAAATCTCTTTTTATTTTGTTTTGGTGGTGTTTTTTTTTAAGAGTTAAGGAATGGTATAATCAAAATGCTGGTAATCCTTATCTTTTCAGTGGAATAAAATGGTGAAATTTCTGAATAAATTCCTGGAAGCAGTGAGAAATTGGAAAAGGGCAAGGGCAATAAAATATTCCAGGTTGAAATTCCCATCCTAGTTTTCCTCCAAATATTCTCACCCTCTGAAAATAGGGACTGGTTTTCTCCTGATTCCTTAGAATCTGAAGAAGGAGTAAACGTCATCCAACTTCTCCAATTTCCCTACAAGATGGAAATCTTGTAAGATTCTTCCTGTTATTTTTCTTGTTTTCAAAACATTTCTTATAGCCCTGAATCATTTACCAGGATACTTTTTTTCTCTCTCTTTATCTCCTGGGCTGCCCTTTGGGGAAGTTTTGGAACCATCTGGAGTTACCTCAGTCTCAAAGTATCCCAGGCAGCATTTCCAGTGAAGACTATAGGGAAAATCCCATATCACTCCTCCTTGGCCATATTTCCCAAAACATTGTGGTAGTAACCTGCTGAATTATGACGTGACCTCACTCCCAAGGCATTTCAAGAAATGTGGTTGGCAGGAAGCTGCATAGAAGAAAGCCTTTTGCCACTGTAACCAGAAGATATTTAATAAAAGGGATTTAAAAAGAATGGGAAAATCCTGAACATTCTCTGATCTTATAGTTAAGTAGGATAAGCAGGAACTATCCCATTAAGTTTCAAATAAATGTTTGTTTGTTTTATCTCCATGGACTTTTGGGAAGAATTATTTTGTCCACAATTACTATTAACAAGAAGAGTCACCCAGATGTCAGTTTGCACATCTATATTTACGGGCAAAAGAAATCAGTCCATTGGCTATCATTTTATAAACAAAGCCTTGGGGAGAAGGATGGATTTCTGCAACACTGAGAAACAGTATGTCATTTAGATGGTGTGCAAACTTGGGTGGAGTGATTTTCATTAATACATATTGATCTGCCCACTTACAGAGAAAGTGTAACCCGTTGCAAATGCATTTTAACGCTTCACCCGTGTGCCACATACAGTAGTAATATGCACTGCAGATAATATGACATTTATAGAACTTGCTCCTGGGTATTCAAATTGACATTCATGTCAAAAGGTGTCATGTTTCACTGATTCTGCTTTGGCAAATCCATCACATTTTATGCCTTTCTCCAATTTTTACTGGACCTGGACTCCTAACAATGCAGGAATGCTCTAAAGTCTATGGGACATCCTGAGTGTCTGCTGTAAGTCCCAAATAAAGAAAAATGATCCTCCTTCTCCAATTTTGATGAATTAGAGCTTTCAGTTTTAGTTGGAAAAAAACGATGAATATCATCCAGGAAAGTCCTTACACAAGAGCGACTGCTGCTGTTTTAAGGAAGCGGATGTGAACCAAGTGTTTAGGATCCTGCAGTTAGAAAACGTCTGACAAGACCTCCCGTAAATTAGAGCTGCCTGTTCCCACCTCCCCCCAGTGATGCAGCATGTACAGATCCCTTTCCTCTCTGGAGTCCCCCGGCCACTGTTCACACGGTTCATTTTTGGTTTCATCTTGTGCAAGAGTAGGACGCCAAAGAGGAAGAAGCAGAGCAGGCCATGAAACCAGGCAGCAGAGCTCCATTAAGGTGGAGGAGTGAGTGAGAGGAGAACCCCTTCAAGACTTGTGCAAGTCTTGAGGAGTGTGTGTGTGTGTGTGTGTGTGTGTGTCAGTCAACAGTTCGGCATCCGGGCTTTGGGTGGAAATGGTCTTCCTGTCAGTGGAGTGATAGGAGAAAGAAAGGAGAAGTGAAGCCCCTTGGTTCCAGGAAAGAGATGACTCGGTGTGTCCTGATGCCTGCAGCCTATCGCCTTCCCTCCCTGGATACACCTCCCTCACGGCATGTACCCCATTGTCGTGGGACAGCATAAGGGCATTATTTACCATAAGCTAATGACTGTGGCCTCTGAACTCATGCCTCTTGTATGAGGATGATCAGCTCAGGGTCATTTTAGAAACAGTTTCTCATCCTGAATGCTTTCCATTTCTCTTTTTGGTTCAAAGGTTGATCAGCCACAGAGATAAATTTGACTTACTGTCTACAGAGGGGAGGAGCTGTAAGTTGATGATCCTCCGCATATTCCCTCTTCGTCTAAGGTCCAAGTACCACCTTGCATGTTATGTATGGTGGTACACACCAAAGATTTGTGGGTGCATTTAAAAAGGCAAGTACGTGGAACCATTTCCATGGAGATGCCAGGTGATAATACATGAGGCACATCCATGCTGTGATATGATGCCCTTCTCTTGCAGCATTGCGGAAACAAAGCAGGATGAAATTAGGTCACTTAATTGATTGTTTGGTTTAAACACCGTAAAAGCAACTTGGAAAAGAAGTATGGAGCAATGCACACAACTGCCACCTCTCAACATCCTGGTGCCTTGCCTTTAAAACCCCCAACCCCCCTAGGATGTATGAGAAGTTTGCAGCAAGCTTCACAGCTGCATTCTGTTGAACACAAGTACAACCCACTATGAAATCATCAATAGGAGTTCCAGTTGCTAGAAGTTTCTGCAATTCCAGGCCACGCAAGAATTTGTATTCAAACAAAATCAAAACTCCATGCAGACTGCCCTGATCACCCTGGAAAGGCCAAGGATGTTAGGATTGGGACCAGAGTGAATGAGCTATTCTTTCTTGTACGCCGTGCCATTATCCCGCAGGGCCTTAACACCTCTGAGATTTTATAGAGCAGTGTTTCTCAACCTTGGCAACTTTAAGATGTGTGGACTTCAACTCCCAGAATCCCCCAGCCAGCCATGCTGGCTGGGGAATTCTGGGAGTTGAAGTCCATACAACTTAAAGTTGCCAAGGTTGAGAAACACTGTTATAGAGTATTCCAGTATGTTACAAGGCAGAGGGAGAGGATCTCTTACAAAAGTATGCACGTTCAGCACCACAGTGGCATCTTGGTGCTGGCATAAGACATCCATCCTGAACATAGTAAGGACTGATATATTTATTGAAGAATTTCAACTGGCTTCAGTTCTGTTGTGTATTGCATAATAGCTCAGAGGTTCTGAACAAGGGGGCATATGATCACTCCCTTATGAGGTGAGCAACTTTTCCGTCCATGCTTTATCAATCCATGGGAACTATAACAGGGCAAAATATGACTTGCAGGGGGTTGGGTTTTTTTTTTAATTTTTTGTTGGAGGGAGATTGTTTCTCTGGGCGCATAAATCCCATTTCTTTGGTTT
The DNA here is from genome assembly GCA_023362775.1 of Charina bottae. Taxonomy (NCBI): domain Eukaryota; kingdom Metazoa; phylum Chordata; class Lepidosauria; order Squamata; family Charinaidae; genus Charina; species Charina bottae. Next base: position 106,017,778 of record JALMGJ010000003.1, on the reverse strand, counting down.
GTCACCAAATTTCTGTAGCAGATTCTGGGGATATTGTGGCAGGCATACAAAAGATGCTCAGAAACAGGGGCATCCATAGGGCTGGTCAGAAAAGACAAGATGGTGATTTCAACCACATGACCAAACAGTCATCTATTGCATTGCATTGGCCTCGTGGGACCAGCAGATCACCACCCTAAAAGTAAGATGGGTGCTCACTGTGTTCCTTTAGTGATGTCTTCTTCCAGATCGTCTCTCATCAGAGCAAAATATGGCTGCTTGCCTCCAGCCAGCTGGATAACTATTTTAGTGCTAAGTACAAAAACAGGCTGTGGCAGTAAAGCTGCCTAAATGTTTAATGCATGTATATTAGGCTCAAAGTAGGTGACCAAAAATTCACCGCAAGTCACAAACTATCAAGATATGAGCTGAACCTGGAGAGCATGATTGACTCTTAGCCCTAAGCATACAAAACTATGGTGCTTCTTTAGACACCTAATTTCTACTAATTGCCCGAGTCTGCCACTGAATTGGATGAACTGATTCAGGAGGGCATGCAATTATCTGAGACATAGGAGGAGTATTTCTTTTTTGTTTATGCTCTTTTTGCAAATGCATGTATGAAACTAAGCAGTTACAAACCACAGCGCAGCAATAGATTCTACTCCACCGATTTTCCTTGTTTTGCAAAAGTGTGAGCAAAGATAGATAGATAGATAGATAGATAGATAGATAGATAGATAGATAGATAGATCTTTGCTCACACTTTTGCAAAATTTTTGCACACTTTTATTTTTAGGGGGATATATATATATATATATATATATATATATATATATATATATATCCCCCTAAAAATAAAATGCAAAACTGTATTATATTCAAGGAAAATGTTCACAAGTTATGTAGGAAGGCAAGATTCTCTCCCCCACACAAAAATATTATCTATGAATTGGAAGGAGACATTAACTGATAATATACTGTAAGTCACTGCTGAAAGTGAGCAAATGAGTGGGAGATGCAAATGGCTGCAGACATCATTAGCGTAGATGTTTTTGAAGTGCAGCATCACCAGCAACTTGGGAGGAACTGACTCATCCCTGATGCTGAATTTTAACCCTCCTTGTGACACCTCAACGGAACTTATCTCTCTTTCCTCCCCTATTCAGTTGCCTCTTCTACTCACCTCATCTCTGTCCACTTCCCCCACCCCACTTCTCTTTCCTACATTCTCTTCACCTCCAATTACCAGATCTCAGCTAAAAAATCCAGATCACCGCTGGAGAGCAGCGCTGAGATATAGATAACCCTCTTTTTTGCCATAGTGGTTATCCCATTTTGGCAGACCAGAACTGGTAGCTCCACCCTCTGCCCATCTCCATATTGGTTTCTTTTTCTTGTTTTTTTAAAATATTTTTTTATCCCACCTTTATTATTTTTGTAAATAACTCAAGGCGGGGAACATACCGAATACTCCTTCCTCCTCCTATTTTCCCCACAACAACCACCCTCTGAGGTGAGTTGGGCTGAGAGAGAGCGACTGGCCCAAGGTCACTCAGCCGGGTTTCATGCCTGAGGCGGGACTAGAACTCTCAGTCTCCTGGTTTCTAGCCTGGTGCCTTAACCACTAGACCAAACTGTTCTGAAAGTTATTTTTATACAACCTCAAAATGTACTTAAGCCATAGCAAGGATGAGCTGCAGTGATAGCGGTGGTGGTGGGAGCTGACCTCAGCTCTGGCTGTGACAATATCAGATTCATGAAACACCTTGCAGGATTATGAGTCTGAAAGCTGTGCTAGATCTTGTTGATTTGTTTGTTTATTTTTATTTCTTTATTTTCTATCCTGCCTTTATTATTTTTATAAATAACTCAAGGCGGCAAACATACCTAACACTCCTTCCTCCTCCTATTTTCCCCACAACAACAACCCTGTGAGGTGAGTTGGGCTGAGAGAGAGGGACTGGCCCAAGGTCACCCAGCCAGCTTTCATGCCTAAGGCGGGACTAGAACTCTCAGTCTCCTGGTTTGTCATTGGCTCCTTCCTAGGGCTGAGAGACAGGGACTGGCCCAAGGTCACCCAGCCGGCTTTCATGCCTAAGGCGGGACTAGAACTCTCAGTCTCCTTTCTGGCCTGGAACCTTAACCACTAGACCAAACTGGCGAGAGAATACTCATATATGTACACAGATACACAGATGACCCATACACGCACAGACAAATATATATTTCATTTTATCTTTCTTTCTTCTGGGGGAGTGGAGATAATCTTAACTTCAAGTTTGTCTTGTTTTTAAGTGAATGCTGTATTAGATAAAATTACAAAACCAAAAGCATGTATTTGGAGAAATGTGCACTAATATATATATTTTTTAAAAAAAATTAGAAATTTTTTTTTTTATCTCAGGTTCAATCAACTGAATTTGACCCATTTGCAAAACATGAGAACCTTGAAGCCAACAGAACTTGACACGCTCACAAAGATCACAAACTCAGAGTAAGGGAAGCTGTCCTACCCCACCATCCCTTGGGGTGGCTCAGAGATCCGAGAGGGGCTTAATAAACCAAGGTTAGATGGTTCTTTCTAAGCCCATGTGAATCCAATATTATGATAGAGGCTGAGAAACAACTAATGTACTAGACACAGAGATTTGTTTTCCTCTTTGTGAACAGTTGCACAATTCTGAGGATTCATTAGCAAAGGAGCGGTTAGCTCTCTGTGATGCACCACAAGATACTTTTTTTTTTACTGCAAAAGACAATATACTGGAATGCAATGGAATGTACTTTGATCTGCACCAGTCCTGAAAATGGGTCATTCTTTTATTACAAACCAATTTCAAAGCCCAACTCTTTGAATTCAGATGCAGGGAAGATGCCAAAATCATTATAGGAAGTGCTGTCTAGTGGTTACACTATCAAGCCAGGAATCATAATTCCAGCTTCAGTTTCAACAACTATAAAATGAGGACAATAATACTGTTCATGCTTCTTGCAAAGAATAATGAATGCTTCTAAAATACATTTTGTACTCTGGGTGAAAGGCGTTGGACTTAAATAGGTACAGCCAAAATATCCAGAATGGCTTTAGAAGTAAATAGGTGTTTTCTTTGAGGTGCTTGCTCCCTTTCACTTAGTGGAGTGTTCACACCTTGAGTCACTCACTGCAAATTGTAGTCATTGCTTGATAGGCTATATGTGTGAAATTACAGAATAATAGGATGGAACTACTGAAATTGCCCTGAATGGTAATTATTACTAAATTTCACTATGTGTGGACAAACTGAACAGGGATATGTCTGATTGACAATCAAGGTAACTTAAAATTGTATGTATTAAATGGATTATGTGTTGAAACTCTAATCAATCCGCAAAATGGAATGCAATCAAAACCAGGACTCACACTTCTCTTAATTTTGCAATCCAATCCTTCCAATTAAAAAAAAAATGGCTTGTCCCAAAGCGGCAATTGAGAAGAGCTGGCTTATTCCCTCACCTCTATTCACAGATGCATGTGAGCTGTAACATTCTCTTAGCAACTCTGTGTTTGCAATGCAAAGCGCTAACGCTGCTAGAGAAGGCTGAGACAGTGGGTATCAGCTCACAGAGAGCTACTGGGACCACTTGAATTAAATGGAGCAGTTTCAGCTAGGAACAGGCTTAACTGCAGTAACAGTAAGGGAGCTGAACCAGAGTCATGTGTGGCTGTTTACCAGAAGCTATGGCAGATGCTCCAACGAGGGAAAAACCCCTGAAAAAGCCAGATCCAGGCTGTATGTACTGCAGCATGGCTGGGCTTTTCCTGAGTGCAAAAGCAGAACGATGTCACTCATCCTGAGCACACTGTGTGCTGTGCTGACAGGCTGCCTGGGTGGGGTTTACAGTCACACACTACACACAGCGGTAGAGCTTGTTTGGCAATCTTTGGAACTGGCCTAGTGACTTTTGACACAGATGCAAAAGAGTTAAGCTCCATTAACCCCTTCCTTGTGTCTTTGCAAGTGTTATTTCTCCAGCTATTCATTTACCTCTTGCACGGGATCAGTACAGTTAATAGCCCGGAAGGTAATATTATTGCCACGATTCAGCATTCTGAATTCAGTATTCTTATTTTCTTTTTCAAGGCAAGTTTCTCATGAGGACTTTGCTGTGAGAATTCAAGCCCTCATCACCACTCATTTGGACTGCTGCAATGTACTGTACATGGGGCTGCCTTTGAAGACCACCTGAAAGCTGCAGTTGGTCCAGAATACAGCAGTCCAGTTCTTGGTGGGCCCTCATGGACACAAGACTGAACTGGCTTCCTATTATCTTCTGAGTGCAATTCAAAGTGCTGGTTATAACTTTCAAAGTTGTACATGACTCCACATTGGAGTACTTTTAGGACCACCTTCTGAGACCTCGACTTGCTTGACTCATGTGTCTCAGGAAGAACCTGTGTGTGCTTCCGCATTTCCATGAGGTGAGGGGGTGTGGAAGCTCGCAGGAGCTGTTTTTCTGTTAGTGCACTTGCTCTTTGCAACCGCCTTGCTCCAAAAATTTGATCGTTGCTAGCTTTCTATAACTCACTAAAAACTTATAGAACACACACAAAAAAGTTATTTCAGTTCACCTTTGGAGCATGAATTGATGCCATTGGTTATTAATTAGTTGATGTGTAATTTCATCCTTGAGAGAGGGGGTGTTTCCGGCTGCCTTTAAGGAGGCACTGTTGCAGCCCCTCCTCAAGAAACCATCGCTGGACCCCACCATGCTGGACAATTTTCGTCCAGTCTCCCACCTCCCCTTTTTAGGGAAGGTGGTTGAGAAAGTGGTGGCGTTGCAACTCCAGAGGATTCTGGATGAAAAAGATTATCTAGACCCCTTCCAGTCAGGTTTCAGGCCCGGATATGGGACGGAAACAGCATTGGTCACACTTTTGGATGATCTCTGGTGGGAGCGGGATGGGGGCAGTGCTTTTTGGGTCAGCTTGGGGAGTTTGGGGTGGGTGGTGCAGTTTTGTGCTGGTTCATCTCCTTCCTCCAGGGCCGGTCCCAATCGGTGTTGATAGAGAGTGAGAGATCTGGCCCGCGGCCCCTCCTTTGCGGGATGCCACAAGGTTTGGTACTCTCCCCGCTCCTTTTTAACATCTACATGAAACCACTGAGTGAGATCATCCATCGCCGTGGAATGAGGTATCATCAATATGCAGATGATACCCAACTATACATCGCCATCCCAAGTGATGTAAGTGATTCTGTGACCACCCTCTCTCGGTGCCTGGAGGCTGTAGGGGTCTGGATGGGGAACCAGGCTTCAGCTAAACCCTGGTAAGACAGAGTGGCTGTGGGTTGGAGCTCCTCTGTATCTGGGAACTTACCATCTCTGATTCTGGATGGGGTTGCACTGCCCCAGACAGACCTGGTGTGGAATCTGGGGGTCCTCCTGGACTCATGACTCCTGCTCGAAGAGCAGGTGGCAATCGTGGCCAGGAGGGCCTTTGCTCAACTTCGTGTTGTGCGCCAGTTACGCCCTTTCCTGGATTGAGAGGCCCTCTGGTCAGTCACTCATGCCCTAGTCATCTCCTGTATAGACTACTGCAATGCGCTCTACATGGGGCTACCCTTGAAGAGTATCCGGAAGCTACAGCTGGTTCAGAATGCGGCCGCATGAGCAGTCTTGGGTGTCCCAAGGATGGCGCACATAACACCTTTGCTGCGGGAGCTGCATTGGGTGCCAGTTTGCTTCCGGGTCCAATTCAAGGTGTTGCTTATCACCTTTAAAGCTCTACATGGCATGGATCCAGGTTACCTGAGGGACCGTTTCACCCCCATTACATCGACCCCCTCCCACCCAGTCAGGCAGAGAGGGCATGTTACGGACCCTGTCCATCAGAAATTGTCAATTGGCGGGGTCCAGGAAGCGGGCCTTCTGTGCCGTGGCCCCCACCCTGTAGAACACTCTTCCCCCAGAGGTGAGGCAATCCCCCTCTCTCCTGGCTTTCCGGAAAGGGTTAAAGACCTGGCTCTGCCATCTCACTTTGGGCGGGAAGGGGGGTAGTCAATCCTGGGGGTGGCTAGCACCTTAAAGTGGTTCCCCTGTATTAATGAATCGAAATCAGAACTTTTAATATTGCCATCTTGGATGCTATTTTATATTTGTATTTTTTATGTAAGATATCTTGTTTTTATTGTATTTTAATCCTTTTTAGCTTTATTGTAAACCACGCAGAGTCCCTCTTTTGAGGGAGATGGGCGGTGACAAAATTTGATAAATAAATAAAAATAAATAAATTGGGGTTGAATGGTTTTTATTTTTATGGTTATACTATGACTCTTTTATTGTATTTTATGGTCATGTTGTAAACTGCCAAGAGTCTCTTTGATTGCAACAGATATATGTCTAGAATAAATAAATAAATCCCAACACTTGAAAGAGGCCAGCATCAAGCATAACATCTTAGAATTAGAGAAGGGGTTCCAACTGGTCAGCAGTTGGCTCTTTGCAAATTTTGGACAACTCTGGCAATATAAAAGAAGGAAGGGAATGCCTGCAGGCATGGCTCCCAGAATTCTTTCCAACCCCTAATAGTAGCTCCTCTCTGGGTCACATGACTAGGAGGCAGGGGAGTTTACAGTGGAGGAATCAGCAGCATCCTGATCCACTGACCAACTGCTTCCTGCAGATATATGAATTTGCTTAAACCAGAGTTTCTCAACCACTGTTCCGTGCAACCCTAGGGTTCCACGAGAGGTCACTAGGGGTTCCCTGGGAGATCATGATTTATTTAAAAAATTATTTCCAATTCAGGCAATTTCACATTAAAGAGGTAAATTTCATTCTTTATTTTTAGTTTAAGAACACTGTTAAAGCCAGTTTGGTCTAGTGGTTAAGGTGCTGGGCTAGAAACCAGGAGACTGAGAGTTCTAGTCCTGCCTTAGGCATGAAAGCTGGCTGGGTGACTTTGGGCCAGTCACTCACTCTCAGCCCTAGGAAGGAGCCAATAGGAAACCAGGAGACTGATAGTTCTAGTCCCGCCTTAGGCATGAAAGCTGGCTGGGTGACCTTGGGCCAGTCTCTCTCTCTCAGCCCTAGGAAGGAGCCAGTGGGAAACCAGGAGACTGAGAGTTCTAGTCCTGCCTTAGGCATGAAAGCTGGCTGGGTGACCTTGGGCCAGTCACTCACTCTCAGCCCTAGGAAGGAGCCAATAGGAAACCAGGAGACTGAGAGTTTTAGTCCCGTCTTAGGCATGAAAGCCGGCTGGGTGACCTTGGGCCAGTCACTCACTCTCAGCCCTAGGAAGGAGCCAGTGGAAAACCAGGAGACTGAGAGTTCTAGTCCCGCCTGAGGCATGAAAGCCGGCTGGGTGACCTTGGGCCAGTCACTCACTCTCAGCCCAACTCGCCTCACAGGGTGGTGGTTGTGGGGAAAAGAGGAGGAAGGAGTATTGGTATGTTCACCACCTTGAGTTATTTATAAAAATAATAAAGGTGGGATAGAAAATAAAAATAAAAAATATAAATATAAATATATAAAAGCCTACAGATGAAATGAATATAACAATTTTGTAACTTGTAGCCTATATTTGAGCCTGAATGTGGGGTTTCCCGAGGCCCAAAAAATATTTCAAGGGTTCCTGCAGGGTCAAAAAGTTGAGAAAGGCTGGCTTAAACTATTCTCCAAAACATATAGATCAGGGCTATATAACTGTAATAGTGTCTGTGGTCCCCAAATGGAGGTCTTGCTAAAAGTTGCCATGACATTATAATATTTAATGTGAAATAAAGGGAAAATTAGTAAGTATATGGAGACTAACTGTAGTGAATTATTTAATAACTATTGTATTTAATAACTATTGTTGTATTTAATAACAATGTAAATTTAATTTAGGTTAAATTTAAGTCAAGCAACTGCTGCCCTGACTTTACCTCACTTTCTTCTGTGCTGCAGTCCCTTACATATCCCCCAAAGGCAGAGCAGGCCTCCAAATGTTATCCTTGTACTTCTCCTATGACTGAATTAGAAAACACATGTATAGCACATTTTTAAATTGTTTATGTACTTTGCAGCTGAAAGTGAGATGAGGAAATGGAGCCAGAACGAACTTTGGTCAGCAAAATGCTAATCAGAGTGAAAGCGAAATTGTCAGATTCACCCACGGCTAAATATGCTACATGCATACACAAACACACAGACATACTCCATCTGGCATTTCATATTGAGAAGTATTTCTGTATTACGGTGAAATTACAAATGCCTCCCGTATAATACTGCCAGATCATTAGTATTATTCTAGTGATGAAACAGTATAATTTGTCCATGAAGTTTGTTTATTTATTTATTTATTTGTCGTATTTATTTACCGCCCATCTCATGTACGACTCTGGGCGGTTTACAGATAATAAAATAGCATCACTAAAATAATACAGAATAAATATGAGTATAGATCTATTTGTTGTTTATTCGTTCAGTCGTTTCCGACTCTTCGTGACTTCATGGACCAGTCCACGCCAGAGCTTTCTGTCGGCCGTCACCATCCCCAGCTCCCCAATGGTTGAGTCCGTCACCTCCAGAATACCATCCATCCATCTTGCCCTTGGTCGGCCCCTCTTCCTTTGGCCTTCCACTTTCCCTAGCATCAGCTTCTTCTCCAGGGTATCCTGTCTTCTCATTATGTGGCCAAAGTACTTCAGTTTTGCCTTTAATAGATCTATATAAATATAAATATAAACACAACAATACAGAATATAAAATATAAAATTTAAAATTTAAAATTCAAGATGGTGGTAAAGATCTTCTCATTGGCCCCATTAAGGAGCCAACCACCCCCATGAATGGCTATCCCCCCTCCCACCCCAAGCAAGGTGGCAAAACCAGGTCTTCAACCCCTTCCGGAAGGCCGGGAGAGTGGGGACCTGCCTTACCTCGGGTGTAGCTTATTCCAAAGGGTGGGTGCCACGGCAGAGAAGGCCCTCCTCCTGAATGCTGCCAATCAGCAATCCCTCATGGGCAGAGTCTGTAACATGCCCTCTCTGCCTGACCAGGTGGGATGGGTCGATATAACGGGGGTGAGGCAGTCCCTCAGGTAACCTGGACCCATGCCATGTAGGGCTTTAAAGGTGATAACCAACACCTTGAATTGGACCCAGAAGCAAACTCGCACCCAGTGCAGCTCGCGGAGCAATGGTGTTATATGAGCTCTCATTGGGGCCCCCAAAACTGTTTGCATGGCCGCATTCTGAACCAGCTGTAGCTTCTGGATACTCTTCAAGGGTAAGGTAAAGGTAAAGGTTCCCCCCGCACATTTGTGCAGTCGTGTCCGACTCTAGGGGCCGGTGCTAGCCAAAGAGCCAGCGTTGTGCGAAGACACTTCCATGGTCATGTGGCCGCATGACACGCGCGGAACGCTGTTACCTACCCACCGAAGTGGTACCTATTAATCTACTTGCATTTGCATGCTTTCGAATTGCTAGGTTGGCAAGAGCTGGAGCTAGTGCGGGAGCTCACTCCGCATGCAGGGCTAGGGATTCGAACCTCCAAACTTGCAATCTTCCGATCGACAAGCCTGGCGTCTTACCCACTGAGCCACCACGCCCCTTCAAGCCCCATGTAGATCTCATTGCAGTAGTCTAAACGGGAGATGACCAGGGCATGAGTGACTGACTGGAGGGACTCCCGGTCCAGGAAAGGGCGTAGCTGGCGCACAACACAGAGCTGTTCAAAGGCTCCCTTGGCCACGGCTTCCACCTGCTCTTCAAGCAGGAGCCGTGAGTCCAGGAGAACCCCCAGGTTCCACACCGGATCTGTCTGGGGCAGTGCGACCCCATTCAGAGCCAAAGATGGTAAATTCCCTGATACCCGGGAGCCCCTAATTCACAGCCACTCCATCTTACCAGGGTTCAGCTGAAGCCTGTTGTTCCCCATCCAGGCCCCCACAGCCGCCAGGCATCGAGAGAGGGTGGTCACAGCATCACTTAAGTCACCCAGGATGGAGATGTATAATTGGGTATCATCAGCATATTGATGATACCTCATCCTGTGGCGATGGGTGATCTCACCCAGCGGTCTCATGTAGATGTTAAAGAGGAGCAGAGATAGTACCGAACCCTGCAGCACCCCACAAAGGAGGGGCCACGGGCTGGATCTCTCGCTCTCTATCAACACCGATTGGGACCGGCCCTGGAGGAAGGAGGAAGGAGGAAGGAGGTGAACCAGCGCAAGACCGCACCATCCACCCCCAACTCCCTGAGCCGACCCAAAAGGATACCATGGTCGATGGTATCGAAAGCCGCTGAGAGGTGAAGAAGAGCCAGGATGGATGTACTGCCCCTATCCCGCTTCTGCCAGAGATCATCCATAAGTATGACCAAAGCTGTTTCCATCCCATTTTTTCTGTCCATTTCAAACACGATTTTATTTCATTTACTGTATACCCTATTAAATAAATGGGAGTTATATATTGATTTGTTTATCAAATGCAAACCAATCGTCCTGGTATTTCTTTCTAGTGGTTCAAGGGCCATTGCTTGAAAGGAATTCCTGGTGAAGAAGTGACACTAAAATATGCCACCAGTTTATTTGGCTGTTATGATACGATATAAACATGATTTCCAGGAACACCAAAGTTAAGGAAATCACTAGCTTAGTAAATTGGGTGATGGGGTTGGGAAGGACATAACACAAGCCAGCCAAATATTTGGAGAAGGAAAAAACAATCTGCTAAAACTCCCAGAGAGCTCGATATGTGGTTGTGGAGGAGGAGAAAGGAGGGGGATAAAACATAGGTGTGTTTCTGTATGTAACTTTCCCTGGAATGAGTTGCACAAAAACACAGCAGTGAAATGTGGATGTCTCTTGCAAAGTTACCTTTCATTTCATTGGAGCTGGCATGGGAGAAATTCCCAGCCTAATCTCCATGCTTCCATCCTATTGTTTTAATAGAAGATAATATATGTAGCTCAAGGTTGAACTGTGAAGTCCTTGGTGCTCTCTGAGCTTGGTTGTTTGCTTGCAGACGTTTCATTACCCAACTAACATCATCAGAGCATTGATGATGTTACCTGGTCGGATAATGAAACATCTGCAAGCAAACAACCAAGTTCAGAGAGCATCAAGGACTCCACATCCTATTGTTTTTTGTAATTACTTATTTCCTGAAGGGCAGCATAGGTTTCTTGTAAGGACCCCTCCCATTCAGAGCCAAAAGAAGTTCAACCACAGAGAAGGCCCTGGCTATATCTTTCTGGATGTCATCTGAATTCTACCCAAGATAATTGTCTGTAGCTTGAATCATGTCAACTGGATTTCTATTTTCTCAGTGGAAACGTTTCGCTCCTTATCCAAGGAGCTTCTTCAGTCTGAGCAAAGTTAGTAAGGGAATCCTTAAATATGTTTCTAGGTGGCTGTGTGACCTTGCACCTGGGGCTAGGTCATGGTTATTTTTGAGATGTTATTTCTAAGTCCCTTTATCATCTAAAGGAGGATCGTTAAGATTACCATGCTGCTGTTGAGCTTGCGAAATGGTCTTAATCTTCCTAGGCACAGACGACAAAGCAGGAAGGAAAATAGGGGAAAGATTGTGCCTGAGGCCCCCACCTCTATTCAAGGAAGGATTTTCCAAGTTGGCATAAATTGATTCCTTGACCCCTCTCTCAAACCACCTATCTTCTCTGTCTAAAATGTGAACATTAATGTCCTCAAATGAGTGTCCTTTTTCCTTCACTAAATCTAAATCTACCAGACCTAAAACAGCGACAGATAGGGCTGGGACTCAGAGTAAACGGAAGAACCTGGTCATTCCTTACATGGCTGGCGTGTCTGAAAAGATAAAAAGGATATTTGGCAAACACCAAATACCTGTATATTTCAAACCCACCAACACACTGAGACAGAGGCTTGTACACCCCAAAGATCAAACTCCAAAACACAAGAAAAGCAATGTAGTTTATGCAATCCAGTGCAGTGAGGAGTGCTCTGAACTCTACATTGGAGAAACCAAGCAACCTTTGTACAGGAGGATGGCCCAACACAGGAGAAGTAACACCACAGGACCAGAGTCAGCAGTTTATCTTCATCTAAAGGAAAAAGGACACTCAAAGGACGTTTCCACTGAGAAAATAGAAATCCAGTTGACATGATTCAAGCTACAGACAATTCCACCTGGATGACTGAGAACTTTCATAGACACCCAAGATAATTGCTTCTCTCTGCATCATGATCAGCTTTAATTAAAATATCTTCAATCCAAACCTAATTTCACTGGCTTTTCCACTAATTACCCAGCATCTGAACTATATACCCTTGGTGAAGATTGTGCTCATTTATCCAAACAAGCGAACCTAGGCTTCTCTTAAACTCAGTATAAGGGAAATTCCTGCATTGCTCCACTAATATCTGGTGATATTGTCTGGTTTGGAATCATGTGCCCTCTGATTTCTGTAACATTTTCTAACTGGACACATAGGACAGAGATATTAGCAACAAAAACTTAAACATGAGTGCATAATTGGTTTGTGCACTGTTTGGATTCAGTTTCAAAATTGCTGATCCTAGGAATGATACAGATGTTTTAAAGAACATCTTTAAATTTAAAGAAGCAGACAGATGCTACCTTTTTGCACTGAAAAGCACATTTTTGAATCAGTTACAACGTGCTGCACAGCCACGGTATGTAGTAGCTTGAATATATAATTCCAAAGCTTCCAAATTCTCCAAAAGTCTTCATCAGAGATGATGTCATAAAAAGTATCCGCTAGGGAAGAAGTAAGAGAGTTCAAATGTTTCAGTGGCCAGATATCTTGGTTGCCAATCAACAGGAGCAAGTGGGCAGTCAGTTGGTCTATTGATTCCTTTTCCTTTGATTGTTATTCTAAATGTGGGGCAGCACTTTGGCCAAGTAATGATCCTCCTGTGTCCACTCTCCCTACATTTGAACATTGTGAGATGCAACTCACAGCGTTTTCCTATATATCATACCCTCAACTGCCTGAGCTATGTTGTCCGTAGCTACAGGTGGCACTAGGGATGGCAAGAAATTCATATTTCCTTTCTCCCTTCTTCCATAGCTCATACAAGAAGTCTTGATGATTCTGAACGTTATCTTATAGGTGTGGTAGTATAGTGGTTGAGGTGTGACTAGGAGCAAGAAGACCTCAGATCTAGTCCACACTTAGCCACTGAAGCTCAGTGGGAGACTTTGGGCCAGTCACATTTTGTGAGCCCAACCTAACTCATGGGATTACTGTTGGGGGGGGGGCAAATAGGAGGAGGGAGCTCTATGTATGCTGCCTTGAGCTCCTGCACAAAAGGCAAGATATAAATCTAATAAATACATTCCTAGTTTCTTGAGTCTAGTCTAGTCACCTGTTTTCAAAAGCAGCCAAGTGGATGCCTCTGGGAAGCTCAGAAGTAGCACATAAGGGTGGCATCATTCTTTTATTATTTGCTCCCTAGGGGAACCACCACATAAATATAATCATCATGGCTAGTAGCTAAATAGTAATAATAAATTTGTCTAATCCGTTTTCAAAGCCATCAAAGCATGAAAAAGCAATCTTCAGGCTTATGCGATTTCCTGTAATTTTTTTAGAGTTTCCAAAGTCCACCCAACAGATGCAAACGGAAAATACTGGCATAGTGAAAATAATGTTTGAATTCCGTAACAGATAACTCTGACAAAGGAATTTGTTTCTCCAGTATCTTGTTTTTCCCCCAAAGCTTCATTTTTTCTAATCAACCCAATTTTAGTGTGTGTGTGTATTAGAGAGTGGAGACTGTTTGTTCTTGTGTTGGAAAGTTGCATGGCAAACACCCTTGCTAATCCATGAGTAAACTCTGATCAACTTTCTGCCTACCCATGATTTAAGTCAGTGTTTTTCAAACTTGGCAACTTTAAGATGTGTGGACTTCAACTCCCAGAATTCCCCAGCCAGCATGCTTTGAAATACACTGATCTAAGTGAATGACTATCTACACATTTTGTGTATGTGAATTCCATAAGACCGTTGTGTATTAAATGAATGCGCACCTCCTCTGTTCTGCTCAGGAGAATGTTTTGTGCATACATTGGGAGAATCCACGTATCTCTGCAGAGAACATGTATGTCATCCCTCATTATGTGGCACCAGAGAGTGAGAGGAGGAGATGTCCTCTTTCACTGTTTCCGAGAAATGGGCAAAGCATCTCAATTGGATATTGTCTTCTGAATTTAAAGTTTAAGAGAAACCTTTGTTGAAAATATATGTTCTGGCTACCATGACACTTTAGCAACAGAGTTAACCACTCTATCTGGGTTGAAAAATTCATATACATAATGAGAAATAAAATTTGTTCATGCCTATGCCATTCAAACAGTGCTGATTCCAGCAGCCATGGAGGCAACAGAGTCCCAGCCTAGGACATTATCTTTGCATTTTAGAAACAGGCTTTAAAAGAAGCAAATTGACTGTTCCTATTTTGAACATGGATTACTCCCCTTTTCTTTAATATGTTATGTGGAGGGCAACAGAATGGGGTCTGTGGAGGGCAACAGAATGGGGTTCCATTGTTGTGTCTCCTGGGCCTCTGGAGCTGTATCAAACAATATGCTCCCCACAAACCTCAGTCTGTGCAACTCCCTGTAGGATCTTCCTGCAGGAATTTATTGCTTTCTTGGCCTGTGTTGTTTTCAGGGTATGTAAAACATTCCTAAGCTGAAAAATAGGTCAGTGCCATGGGGCAATTTCAGACAGTTTAGAAAAGTGTTTCTCAAACTTGGCAACTTTAAGATGTGTGGACTTCAACTCCCAGAATTCCCCAGCCAGACAGAGAGATAAATGTGGCTTTAGAACCATAGGGGAGCAATCTGAGCTCCTCATTGATTAGTTAACAGAGATTGTTGGGCAATTTCCATTGTGCCAAATCTTGGCTTCTTCTTGGTGCACTCATGAAGTTTTGTGTATACTGAAGGTATCTGTCTACAATCTTGCTATCATAATAGGAGAAAAGTGTGGTCCAGTGCAGTGGAAAGTGCCCAGTGATTTCACTGGTTGATCGCTGAGAAGCTCAATCAGTGGCATCCGCAGGGGGAGGCTGGCAAGGGGCTCACACTGACATAAACAGTATTGTGGCATTATGACACAAAACCTGCCCCTTTTCTTTGTATCATGACCCTGCATGCAGAGGACTCCCAAATTGTGAACCAACTCCACCTATGGGAGCGCAACCCTATTCAGAATTAACAATGGAATCTCACTGGAATTGGCAGGCCTTCAAAACCAAAGCCATTCTGTGTTGCTGGGATTGAGTCTCAACCTGTTCTTCTCCATTGAGAGCTGGATAGCACTTCAACAGCATCGCTTATTCAGCCAGGGTCAAGATGTACAGTTGGGTATCATCAGCATACTGATGAAACCTGACCCCATGCCAGCAGATGATCTTGCCCAACAGTTTCATGTAGATGTTGAACAGGAATGAAGACAGTGTGGAGCCCTTTGGTACCTGCCAATTAAAGGGCCTAGGGCTTGATCTCTCCTCCCAGATGCCACTGGGCTTAATTCACTTTCAGAGTAGACTTAAAGCCATCTCTTATAGTTCCCACTGTTACTACAGTCACACATCATGCAATATGAATCATAGACTCAGAAGGCTCATACTCTATGCAGGCATCCATACTGAAGCATCGCTGACAAATGTTTCTCAGCCTCTGACTAAATACACAATTGTTGTCCAGACAATTATTTTCTGAAAGCATCTCTGTCTGACAATGGTCTCTCTTGTTTACTCAACCTCCCCTCCCCTCCCCTCCCCTTCCCTCCCCAATAGAATGGATTTTATTATGTTGCAGTATTTATTTTGTTTAAAGATAATCGTACAGTTGTGCACATTTTTGTCAGATTTCTTATTGGGTTATATGAAATTGGAAATTGGGTTTCTCTACAAAGCAAAAGTGTTTTGGCAAATTGCATCTTTTACAAAGCACAGCCTTCTCATGGTGACGTGAAGTGCAGGTGCAAGATAACAACAATCACGTGTGTATTGTTATGACTAGTGCCCACACAAGTACTGGATCTTCCCATGGGAACTAATCCTCCTGATTACCTTCTGTGGGAAGCCTTGCCCAAGCCCCCCCCTGAGCAAGGAGGGGGGGAACTCAGTGCGTAGATGCAGCACATGCTGTGTGCTTTGAGGCCTAGTGTGTGTAACAGCTAACTTCCAGCCAATCAGAATGCTAGAAGAACTGAATATACAACCATGCAAAATGGTGTTCTATGTCTTCTTGATTTCTAGTGTCTTAGTCATGTAGTTCTTCACGTGTTCACTTCCCGTGGACTGGGCAGAGTGAGCTATGCCTGGCTTTGGGTATAGGCCATGGCAGGAACTCTGGCCCTGGGATCAATACACGGAACTCTGCTTATAAGTTTGTTTTGTTTTTCCTTTTACAATAATGTATCCTGTATATTCATCTTTTTCATTTTTGCGATAATGTGATTGTATCTGCATTATTGCCTTATGCTAAACAGTAAACACTGTTGGCCCTAACAAGCTGCATTCTTGTCTGTTTATTCTCAAGCCTCGGTTTTTCCCCTTTAAGCCAGCATATATCCCATCAGGTTATGGGCCCAGAGAGAAATTTGCGTTTTCTTTGCTGCGTTGGACCTGGCTGTGAAAGGGAGTTTGTTTTTAGAGGCTGTTTTCGGAGTAAACATGTTTTCTTTGAGTGGTCAGCAATGGCTGAACAGTGTCTGGTCAGTCTGCCATTTGAGGCTTTAGATGGCACAAACTATCTGACCTGGTGTGTGGAGATGGAATCATTCTTTTTGCAAGAAGAAGAGTTGTGGCAGTATGTGGCAAATCCACTTCCAGAGATCCCTGGAGGATTCAGAGGGTTCTCTCTGAAGAAATGCAAGCATGTTTGGACTGTGCTTATGGCATTTTTGCTTTTGGGACTCAAATCCTCTGAATGGAATTATATCAGCTACTCCAGAATCGCAAAATGAGAGCTGAGAAGCTGTTGGAGCCTTTGATACACAGTGGAGCTCTATTGCCCTTGGTGGTCTACTAAGACAGCTTTATGGTTTGAAGCTGCAACTGGTGAGACTGTGATGACCCACCTTGGTGAGTTCAAGACTTTGTTTGCTGCAAAAAGGCATGAACGAGAAGGCTTGTTTTTCTGGCACTGTGAAAAAGCGTGCATGATTTTGTACAAGCCACTTCCAGGAGCCGTCTGTTGCTGTTGCCTAACAAAGTGTTCCAGCTGAAGTAAAACCTGGTATGGAATTTACATTTGCCGTGGTTTGCTGTGATTCTACAAGGCTGTTCCCTGCCCCGATGTCCAGCGGATGCAAGAAGCCTGATTTACGAATGGAGGGGACGCCAGATGCCAGGAGTCAGCTGCACAACGAATCCAAGTTTTCTGCTCTACCAGCTGCTGTTTTGTAAGCATTTCTCCAGAGACTCTGTTGTTGAATTCGGCTTCAAGCCTTGAGTTCAGCAAGTAATTTTAGCTGCTAATTCTGTGAAATGTGTATGTGTACACTTGTTGTTTTTCTCTCCTCAGTGTTCCAGCCCTGGTCAAGTCTGAGTGTACTTGTTGCTGAATGTTTCATTGCGATATGAAACTGCTTGTGTTGAGGTTGAGTGTGTTAGAGACAAACCTGTAACATCAAGTGTGTGAGATGCTGTGGAGATTGTGTGGACAGGACATTGTGTGTTTAATGTTCCCCACATCATAAATGCATCCATAAAGTTTTCACAAAGTACTGGGGTATCCCGGGATGGGAGAGTGTGTCTCAGATAGCCAAATGCATTCTGAGTTAGAACCGAGGAAATGTGCAAAAGTTTCTTGATTGTGTTGTGTGTAAACAATCTAAAATCAGGACTGTGTCTGTTGCTAGGCAAAGTGACAGAGTGTTAACTAGACCATTTCAGTTGGTTCATAGAGATCTAGTTAGCCCCCATGTCCCAAGTAATGGTGGGGTGTGAGTTTCATGTTCCTTCTGGTTGATGATCATACCTGCTTGTGTTGTTGGTACTTGTTGAAGTCTAAAGCGAAGGTCTGTGCTCGCTTTGAAGTGTATGTAGCAATATGGTCAGTTCCAGTCAGATTGTAGTGGAGTGTTCCTAAGCCATTTGTTCCAGAATTGGCTTTGCAGGAAAGTATTCTCCCAAAGACTTGCCAATGTTGGAATTCTAGCTGAGTATTGGTGTTGTGAATACCATTAAAAATAGCCTGCTGTTAGTTGCTCAGGTACCATCCCATGTCTGGGGAGAGGCTGCCTTGATTGCAGTGTGTGTTTTCTAACTAACCAGGTTGTAGAATTCAACTGTGAAAAGAAGTTCATTATTTTTCTTTGGTATGGCAAGCGCCCTTCACTGAAATGCCTGCATGTCTGTGAAACATTTGCATGTGTTCACAACCCCAGGTCACAGAGAAGGAAGAACCAAGGAAGCAGAGTGCTTCAGGTTGTTGGTTGTTGGTTGTTGATTAAAATCCAAGGCTTATTGGTGTTTCATTAAGCCATGGTCAAATCCAAATCTCCAGAAGTGCTTTATTTTTAAGCAGCCTACTGGTTGGGAAAGGTTGTATGCTAAGGTTGCAGAAGTGTTGCTGCATTGCTAGTATAAACCCACTGTCCATGGTTCAGTAGATGGGCAAAAACCAGTTCAGGTTTCTTCTGTTCCCCAGTCTCCGAGTGTGAAAAGGGCCCCTCAGGTGAAGGAAGTGGAAATTTCACCTGAGCAGTTGCAGGGCCTGGAGGGGGAGTCAGGTATTATGGAAAAGAGATAGTGATGGAGGAAGTACAGTGGTCATTCCTCATGGGTCCTCTTATTCCAGGGTGTGAAGCCTGACAGATTTGTGATTTAGCAGGTGACAGTGTGTCAAGTTACCTGAGAAAACCCAGTCTTTGCTAGATGTATTGCTCCTGCCTTTGAGAGGCAAGAAGAACATTGGAACACAGCTGTGGATAGTCAGTTTGAGTTTTGGTGAAGTGTTAAAAGTAACCAACCTATCCTTTTGTTTTAGTAAGCTGTAGGTTCCAGATGAGTGTTCATCAGATAATACTCTGCAGTGTAAAGCCAGTGTTGCCCAGGGATTTGTTTCACAAGAAGGAGTTTGTGAACTGTGGATCTAGTGTATGCACCCACAGCTAGGCCAGAATATTTACGTGTGGTGCGTTTTCTGGTTGCATAGCGTGGAAACAGGTACATTTACATATTGTGATGTTGACACAGCATATTTGAATGTAGATCTCCCTGAAACAGTGTGTGTAAGGCAAGTGTTTTGGCTCTACATGTGTGGCAGTTCCCATACAATTCATTGACTTAACAGGGTGCTTTATGGATTTTAAAGCAGGCCAGTCATTGATAGCATGGTGCAGATGCAAACTGGGATGTGTATAACAGTCTGTGTGTACATAAGGAAGTGTAGAAGTTTGTGTAGGACTTCTTACTTATGTAGTTGATTTTCTGCTTAGAAACTGAAGTTTTCCACCTTGTATAAGAATCTGTCAGTCAGCTGAGGTAGCAAGTGCCAGCTGAGGAAGTTCAGCACAAATTCAAACATTTATCCTGGTGTTGAAGTTACAAGAGCCCAGAACAGAGATGGTTCTTGGTTTCCTACAGAGTGTCATTTGTGTAAAGAAAAGCTTATCCTTAATTTGTTGTACAGTATATCACTCTGCAGTAACACAGTGGACATGCCCTGAATTAGTTTTGCCCAGGTAGGGTACCAAGCTTGCAAAATGGTTTAGCCCTCGATGTGAGCTTGCAAAGGGGTGAAAAGAAAGCCCTGCGATTTTCTTAAAATCAGCTAACAGAGCAGCTAGCAGGATTGGAATTCCTTATCTATGCCAGCTGCAATTTTCGCAAAGGAGGGGACAGAACATTTGCGGGCAATGTTTTCTGTTTCTCTGTACTGTTTCTGTTCCTGCATAATTTGTATTTGATGTATTTGTATGTATCTGAATAAAACATTGCATGAAATGTGTATTGTGCATTATACATATGTGTAACAAGTGTTTTTAAACCATTTTCTAGTGTTGATGACTATTGGTTGTAAAAACTGTAACTTGAATAGTGTGATTATTACATGTATTAACCTTTGTTGTTTCTGTTTCTGTACAAATGTATTTTAAAGCTTTGAACAACTTCCATCATTGTTTGCATTGTGTCAAAACCCAATTTGAAGGGGTGTCAGATTTCTTATTGGGTTATATGAAATTGGAAATTGGGTTTCTCTACAAAGCAAAAGTGTTTTGGCAAATTGCATCTTTTACAAAGCACAGCCTTCTCATGGTGACGTGAAGTGCAGGTGCAAGATAACAACAATCACGTGTGTATTGTTATGACTAGTGCCCACACAAGCACTGGATCTTCCCATGGGAACTAATCCTCCTGATTACCGTCTGTGGGAAGCCTTGCCCAAGCCCCCCCTGAGCAAGGAGGGGGGGAACTCAGTGCGTAGATGCAGCACATGCTGTGTGCTTTGAGGCCTAGTGTGTGTAACAGCTAACTTCCAGCCAATCAGAATGCTAGAAGAACTGAATATACAACCATGCAAAATGGTGTTCTATGTCTTCTTGATTTCTAGTGTCATGTAGTTCTTCACGTGTTCACTTCCCATGGACTGGGCAGAGTGAGCTATGCCTGGCTTTGGGTATAGGCCATGGCAGGAACTCTGGCCCTGGGATCAATACACGGAACTCTGCTTATAAGTTTGTTTTGTTTTTCCTTTTACAATAATGTATCCTGTATATTCATCTTTTTCATTTTTGCGATAATGTGATTGTATCTGCATTATTGCCTTATGCTAAACAGTAAACACTGTTGGCCCTAACAAGCTGCATTCTTGTCTGTTTATTCTCAAGCCTCGGTTTTTCCCCTTTAAGCCAGCATATATCCCATCAATTTTTAGTCTTCCTCCTTCATTCATGTCTCCCACAAATCATTCATCAAATTTGTTGTTGTTCAGTCGTTAAGTCGTGTCCGACTCTTCGTGACCTCATGGACCATAGCACGCCAGGCCTTCCTGTCCTCCACTGTCTCGGAGTTTACTCAAATTCATGTTCATTACATCGGTGATGCTATCTAACCATC
The DNA here is from genome assembly GCA_023362775.1 of Charina bottae. NCBI lineage: Eukaryota > Metazoa > Chordata > Lepidosauria > Squamata > Charinaidae > Charina > Charina bottae. The sequence continues at coordinate 105,996,745 of JALMGJ010000003.1, read as the reverse complement.
TCATCCTCTGCCGTCCCCTTCTCCTTTTGCCTTCAGTCTTTCCCAGCATCAGGGTCTTTTCCAGTGAGTCCTCTCTTCGCATTAGGTGGCCAAAGTATTTGAGCTTCAGCTTCAGTATCTGTCCTTCCAATGAGCAGTCAGGGTTGATTTCCTTTAGGATTGACTGATTTGAACTCCTTTCAGTCCAAGGGACTCTTAAGAGTCTTCTCCAGCACCACAGTTCGAAAGCATCCATTCTTCGGCGCTCAGCCTTCCTTATGGTCCAACTCTCACAGCCATACATTACTACTGGGAAAACCATAGCTTTAATTATACGGACCTTTGTCGGCAAGGTGATGTCTCTGCTTTTTATTATGCTGTCTAGGTTTGCCATAGCTTTCCTCCCAAGGAGCAAGCGTCTTTTAATTTCATGGCTGAAGTCACCGTCTGCAATGATCATGGAGCCCAAGACAATAAAATCTGTCACTGCTTCCATTTCTTCCCCTTCTATTTGCCAGGCAGTGATGGGACCAGATGCCATGATCTGAGTTTTTTTAATGTTGAGTTTCAAGCCAGCTTTTGCACTCTCCTCTTTCACCCTCATCAAGAGGCTCTTTAGTTCCTCTTCAATTTCTGCCATTAGGGTGGTATCGTCTGCATATCTGAGGTTGTTGATATTTCTCCCGGCAATCTTAACTCCGGCTTGTGATTCATCCAGCCCGGCATTTCTCATGATGTACTCTGCATATAAGTTAAATAAGCAGGGTGATAATATACAGCCTTGTCGTACTCCTTTCCCAATTTTGAACCAGTCGGTTGTTCCATGTCCGGTTCTAACTGTTGCTTCTTGACCCGCATACAGGTTTCTCAGGAGACAGGTAAGGTGGTCTGGTACTCCCATCTCTTTAAGACTTTGCCACAGTTTGTTGTGATCCACACAATCAGAGGCTTTAGCATAGTCAATGAAGCAGAAGTAAATGTTTTTCTGGAACTCTCTTGCTTTTTCCATGATCCAGCGAATGTTGGCAATCTGATCTCTAGTTCCTCTGCCTCTTCGAAACCCAGCTTGCACTTCTGGTAGTTCTCGGTTCACATACTGCTGAAGCCTAGCTTGTAGGATTTTGAGCATAACCTTGCTAGCATGTGAAATGAGCGCAATTGTACGGTAGTTTGAACATTCTTTGGCATTGCCCTTCTTTGGAATTGGAACGTAAACTGACCTTTTCCAATCCTGTGGCCACTGTTGAGTTTTCCAAATTTCAACAAATTTATTGCATATTGAGTGCAGCACTTTAACAGTATCATCTTTTAGGAATTTAAATAGCTCAGCTGGGATACTGTCTTCTCCACTAGCTTTGTTGTTAGTAATGCTTCCTAAGGCCCACTTGGCTTCACTCTCTAGGATATCTGGCTCAAGGTCAGTGACCACACCATACTGTCCATGGGGTTTTCTTGGCAAGGATACTGGAGTGGGTTGCCATTTCCTCCTCCAGTGGACCACGTTTTGTCAGAACTCTCCGTCTTGTCCTAACTTCATTGAGTTACGCAAGCCCCTTCGCCACGACAAGGCAGTGATCCATGAAGGGGCATTCATTCATCAAATATCTTCTTGTTTTTTAACTGTGCAAAATGGTAAATAACAAGGCACGTACCTCTGTCTTTGATCATTGTTAGCATTATTCCTCATCCCACTTTGGTTGATTGATTGATTGATTGATTGATTGATTGATTGATTGATTGAATGAATGAATGAATGAATGATAGACACTGTGTCTACACTGTCCACTCCAGAGATTTGGGCAGGTATGTTTTAGCAGCATATTGGCTTTATCATCAGAGAGAACAAAGATTTGAAGGGTGGAGGAGGGGCTCAATTAAATGGTCCTGGCAAAAGATTACTAGAAACTGAGTCCAACAACCATGCAACTTGAAAAGCCTTGCACGGATTTATACAAGCCTGGCATGTGTTATCTCCTCATAATGAGCTAGCTTTCCAAAAAATTTTATCCTATTTTGATAAAACAAAAGGGCTGGTGCCATTGAACATTTATGCTAGATAATTTGAAGGCAAGGTTTTGTTCTTCTCAATTCACACTCCAGAATTGGAGGCTGACACAAAGCAGGTTAGCAAATCCTTGCACAACTCTATAGAGGATTATTCTTATAATACTGTATGTTTTGGCTTCACTGCAAATGATTTCTCAGCCTAATGACTGGACAATGGTACCTTCCACCCCCACCCCCTTGCTACTCTTTCCAGTCAATTATTTTGGTTGAAAGAATGGCAAAGTAGAGTGCTGAGACTGAGTTTTCCTTCTACTTTCTTCTTTTCTGAGCTCTTACAAAGAAAAATAGGTTGTTGCCACACGCATGAGGCATGACCCAGCCAGCGGGCCTTGTTTTCTTTTGTCTTCCTCTGTAGAATGATCATGAGGTTTTTTCAATGTGATTTTCTTCTGTTGGGGTTAACTGTATTGCTGGTAACTAGCTTTTTGAGTAGTCTAGATCAGTGTTTCTCAACCTTGGCCGCTTTAAGCTGTGTGGGCTTCAACTTCCAGAATTCCCCAGCCAGTATGCTGGCTGGGGAATTCTGGGGGTTGAAGTCCACACAGCTTAAAGGGGCCAAGGTTGAGAAACACTGGTCTAGATGTTCAATCCTGGACACATTTCAGGCAGATGTGATGTACAAATGCAAGGCAGTGAGAAGAGAAATCAACAAGCCTCAGATAAAAGGGATTATACCCATTTTCTGCCCATTCTGCCATTTTCCTATTTTTTATTTTGTGCAAATGACTAGCCCAGCTTTTAATGATCATCCCTTCCAATGGTAGTTTCCAAGTGCTCAGACTCAGAGAGTAGAGCAGAAAAATAGAAGTCTCTTTCATTGGACAGGGAGACTATTGAGAAGTTGCAAGTGAGGTATCAGCAGAACATTACCTTGAATATTCTCACAGCAGTGCAGGAATTGTTACCTTTTTTTTGGAAAACTGAAAAAGTATGTGCATCCTTTGTGTGTTTACCATTCCTTCCCAACCAATTAAATGTTTATCCTTGAGGGCACCCTTTGTTGACAGGAGAAGTTCTCTTGGAAGTTTTATATTAACTAGAAATGACACTTGTCTTAAATTTTCTCAAAGTCACTCAGTGCAACAGGACACAAGATTTGTTATTTTGCTCTGCTTCTTGATTCAGTTTAAATGGCAAAATAAGCTATACTCCCATGTTCATTGATTAGAAGGATTCTCAGCATTCTCAGAAAGGCACACTTTGGAGGTTACTTAAAACAAAACCCGGCACACAGGTTTCCTCCCTCCCTCCCTCCTGGAATCCTTGAATTCCTTTTTCTCTTGGAAAAGAACAAGTAATAGCAATGGAAGTCAGTTGGATGGTGGAATAGACATTCCAAGACATGGACAGCTTGGATGAATGACACAGTCAAGGGTTGTCCACAGTCTGTGTGTGAGTGTAAAAAAAAGTCAAGATGATGCCCACATATGTGTGTGTCAACACACCATAAAGGAGCAGGGCTTCAATCAAGCAGTCTCAACCATCCTATTTACTTTTATACCCCTTCCCCACCCACCCTCCAGACACCCTTGGATATGGTTGTTCAGAAAGGGAAAGAAACTACCAGTTATATTCTCTAGGAGCAAGTGAAGTATAGAACTGTTCAATCTACCTTGGCGTCTAGAGCCGACTCAGCACGTGGCATTGAGGGACAGCTGCCACTGCATTAATTTCTCTTATTGCTGCAGTACTTGCAGTGAGGAATTTCAGACGCTTCTTGGAGCAATGCTTCCTCAATCAGCTGCATTCACAGTGCCTCCTCCTTAACAGGGGAAGGGGCCTCAGAGCAATTGGCTAGGAGTCTCGTGAAATCTGGAACTACTGACACTGCCTGAAATCCCCCAGTTGATCATCCACCCTACTTCCCAAATCACTGGAGCTACTTTAATTGGTCCAATATTTGGACAGCAAGTGGGCTAGCAACCAGATCTGGTAGCTTATGGGAAGTTTTGTATTAGAGTTCCCCACCAACCACAGCACAAACTGAGATACTGTAGACTTAACCTACCCTTAGTGCAGTTTCCCACTAGCTACTTACAGCATCTTCTACAGTCATCTAACCATCCTTGTGCCAAAATAAGAGTAATGAGGATAGACTTCTGTACCTTCAGAGATGCTGTAAGTCGCAAGTGGAAAAATGCCCTCAGCTGTTAAAAGAGTGCTTCCTCTCTTATTCTGAAACTAACCAGGAGCAGTCTCAAACCCTGTTTATATCACCCATTGTTTGGGAGGGAAGTCAGGCAGTGATAGAGCCAGAAGCATTAAAGGCAGGAGAGGATCAGCAATGGAGGGAGCAAATTTCCTGCCAGGGTCGTTTCCTGCTTCTCCAAGGATGGGAGGACAGCACCTAAACTCAGCAGTGAAAAAAGTCCCAAAATGACAGGGGTCCAGAATGGAGCATAATGGCATGAAACTTGCCATGAGATTTTGCCTATTGATATTACTGGTTTCACTTCTGTTTTGTTGCTATTTAAAGGCATTGCCATTTAGATTTTGGTTTTGTCTCCACCCATCCAGATCACACTGGTTGCTGCTCTCTTGCTCAACCTGCCACTGGCCTTGGGACTAAACAACACAGTCAGGAGGGAGCAAGAACGGAGTTTAGATCAATTGCCCCGTTTTTGCCTAGAGAACGTATGGCTACCTACTGCACCATCACACCACTTGATCATTTGTTGTTGTTCAGTCGTTCAGTCGTGTCCGACTCTTCGTGACCTCATGGACCATAGCACACCAGGCCTTCCTGTCCTCCACTGTCTCTCGGAGTTTACTCAAATTCATGTTCATTACATCGGTGATGCTATCTAACCATCTCATCCTCTGCCGTCCCCTTCTCCTTTTGCCCTCAGTCTTTCCCAGCATCAGGGTCTTTTCCAGTGAGTCCTCTCTTCTCATTAGGTGGCCAAAGTATTTGAGCTTCAGCTTCAGCATCTGTCCTTCCAATGAGCAGTCAGGGTTGATTTCCTTTAGGATTGACTGGTTTGACCTCCTTGCAGTCCAAGGGACTCTCAAGAGTCTTCTCCAGCACCACAGCTCGAAAGCATCAATTCTTCGGCGCTCAGCCTTCCTTATGGTCCAACTCTCACAGCCATACATTGCTACTGGAAAAACCATAGCTTTAACTATACGGACCTTTGTCGGCAAGGTGATGTCTCTGCTTTTTAATATGCTGTCTAGGTTTGCCATAGCTTTCCTTCCAAGGAGCAAGCGTCTTTTAATTTCATGGCTGCAGTCACCGTCTGCGGTGATCTTGGAGCCCAAGAAAATAAAATCTGTCACTGCTTCCATTTCTTCCCCTTCTATTTGCCAGGAAGTGATGGGACCAGATGCCATGATCTGGGTTTTTTTAATGTTGAGTTTCAAGCCAGCTTTTGCACTCTCCTCTTTCACCCTCATCAAGAGGCTCTTTAGTTCCTCTTCACTTTCTGCCATTAGGGTGGTATCGTCTGCATATCTGAGGTTGTTGATATTTTTCCCGGCAATCTTAACTCCGGCTTGTGATTCATCCAGCCCGGCATTTCTCATGATGTACTCTGCATATAAGTTAAATAAGCACGGTGATAATATACAGCCTTGTCGTACTCCTTTCCCAATTTTGAACCAGTCGGTTGTTCCATGTCCGGTTCTAACTGTTGCTTCTTGACCCACATACAGGTTTCTCAGGAGACAGGTAAGGTGGTCTGGTACTCCCATCTCTTTAAGAATTTGCCACAGTTTGTTGTGATCCACACAATCAAAGGCTTTAGCGTAGTCAATGAAGCAGAAGTAGATGTTTTTCTGGAACTCTCTTGCTTTTTCCATGATCCAGCGAATGTTGGCAATCTGATCTCTAGTTCCTCTGCCTCTTCGAAACCCAGCTTGCACTTCTGGTAGTTCTCGGTTCACATGCTGCTGAAGCCTAGCTTGTAGGATTTTGAGCATAACCTTGCTGGCATGTGAAATGAGCGCAATTGTACGGTAGTTTGAACATTCTTTGGCATTGCCTTTCTTTGGAATTGGAACGTAAACTGACCTTTTCCAATCCTGTGGCCACTGTTGAGTTTTCCAAATTTGTTGGCATATTGAGTGCAGCACTTTAACAGCATCATCTTTTAGGATTTTAAATAGCTCAGCTGGGATACTGTCTTCTCCGCTAGCTTTGTTGTTAGTAATGCTTCCTAAGGCCCACTTGACTTCACTTTCTAGGATGTCCGGCTCAAGGTCAGTGACCACACCATCGTATTTATCAGGGATATTAAGATCTTTCTTGTATAGTTCTTCTGTGTATTCTTGCCACCTCTTCTTAATCTCTTCTGCTTCTGTTAGGTCCCTGCCTTTTTTGTCCTTTATCATGCCCATCTTTGCACAAAACGTTCCCTTGATATCTCCGATTTTCTTGAAGAGATCTCTAGTCTTCCCCATTCTATTGTTTTCCTCGATTTCTTTGCATTGTTCATTTAAGAAGGCCTTCTTATCTCTCCTTGCTATTCTCTGGAATTCTGCATTCAGTTGTTTATATCTTTCCCTTTCTCCCTTGCCTTTTGCTTCCCTTCTTTCCTCAGCTATTTGTAAAGCCTCATCAGTCAGCCACTTTGCTTTCTTGCATTTCTTTTTCTTTGGGATGGTTTTAGTTGCTGCCTCCTGTACAATGTTACGAACCTCCATCCATAGTTCTTCAGGCACTCTGTCTACCAGATCTAATCCTTTAAATCTATTCCTCACCTCCACTGTATATTCATAAGGGATATGATTTAGGTCATACCTGATTGGTCTAGTGGTTTTCTCTACGTTCTTCAATTTAAGCCTAAATTTTGCAATAAGAAGCTCATGATCTGAGCCACAGTCAGCTCCAGGTCTTGTTTTTGCTGATTGTATAGAGCTTCTCCATCTTTGGCTGCAAAGTATATAATCAATCTGATTTCGGTATTGACCATCTGGTGATGTCCATGTGTAGAGTCGTCTCTTGTGTTGTTGGAAAAGAGTGTTTGCTATGACCAGCGTGTTCTCTTGACAAAACTCTATTAGCCTTTGCCCTGCTTCATTTTGTACTCCGAGGCCGAACTTGCCTGTTATTCCGGTTATTTTTTGACTTCCTACCTTAGCATTCCAGTCCCCTATGATGAAAAGGACATCTTTTTTTGGTGTTAGTTCTAGAAGGTGTTGTAGGTCTTCATAGAACCGGTCAACTTCAGCTTCTTTGGCATCAGTGGTTGGGGCATAGACTTGGATCACTGTGATGTTGAATGGTTTGCCTTGGATTCGAACTGAAAGCATTCTGTCGTTTTTGAGGTTGTACCCCAGTACTGCCTTTCCCACTCTTTTATTGACTATGAGAGCTACTCCATTTCTTCTAAGGGATTCTTGCCCACAGTAGTATATATAATGGTCTCCTGAATTAAATTCGCCCATTCCTGTCCATTTTAGTTCGCTGATTCCCAATATGTCGATGTTCAATCTTGTCATCTCATGTTTGACCACATCCAGCTTACCTTGATTCATAATTCTTACATTCCAGGTTCCTATGCAATATTGTTCTTTACAGCATCGGACTTTCCTTCCACTTCCAGACACATCCACAACTGAGCGTCCTTTCGGCTTTGGCCCAGCCGTTTCACACTTTCTGGAGCTACTCGGAATTGCCCTCCGCTCTTCCCCAGTAGCATTTTGGACACCTTCCGACCTGAGGGGCTCATCTTCCGGCGTCATATCTTTTAGCCTTTTGATACTGTCCATGGGTTTTCTTGGCAAGGATACTGGAGTGGTTTGCCATTCCCTCCTCCAGTGGACCACGTTTTGTCAGAACTCTCCATCATGACCTGTTCTTCTTGACCTGACTTCATTGAGTTACGCAAGCCCCTTCGCCACGACAAGGCAGTGATCCATGAAGGGGGACTTGATCATAGGAGCGGGTTATTGAAGCACATGGAATCTCTTTATAATATTAAATATAGGATGACATTGACAAGAAAGATGAGCGTATTAGTTTTTAAACTATTTTTAACTATTCCATATTAGACCTTCAATACACACCCCACCACCACACACTGAGAGATATTTTGTTGTTATTTGGATTTAGAAGTCTCATCAAATCCACTGAACTGAAGGTAAAACAAGTTAAGTTTTGTTTTGAGATTAACCTTCTCAAAACATGCAGACAAATTCTATTTACGGTAGCTTCTGCATTGGCTTTTCCTCTTGGAATTGCCATCCTTTATGCACTCCCCTTTTGTGGCACATTCAGATCAATCTGTTGTCAGATTGTTCCATTTCATTGTTTTCTATGTTGTGTTCCAAAGCTTTTTCAAAATGGATATGGGGCATTGCTTACATGTGAGCACACATATATCTTGACTGATATAGGATCCTATTCAGAATTGTTTTTAAAAATATTCTTGTGCTCATAATAACAATATCTGCTTCTACATACCTGTCTGCTAATTGCTCACTGGTCAACATTTATATATCCTTTAAATTTTTATTTTAAAAAGTTAGGGGCAGTATATTAATGCTTTAATTACTACTTGTTCTGATTTCTTCTTCGTTTTTTATATAGTAAAAAATGCAGATAGGAAAAAAGAGGAATAGCTGCTTCTCACACTGCCATGAATTAACATTGAGAGGAACTATCTGAAGTTATTATACTGTATTTATCAATCATATTTATCATTGTTTTTCTTACTCTGTTTAACAGGAAGTATTAAAACAATCAGAACCTCTAGCCAGATAGCTTTGAATAAACATTGGAAGGGATTTTTCCTGGATGAGAAAAATAGAAAAAAACTTGACTATGAGAGAAGGCATTGCTGGATAATATAGGGAAATATTAAATATAGTGTTTGGCTAAAAATCTGCTTACTGCTGATTGTTGAAAAACAATGCCTCACCAGCTTTATATATTGATTGTATAACGTTATATAGTGAAAAGAATATTTTATATTCATTATGGACAGTGTTTTTGATGGATTACATGCAATCAAATTTAGCAACCACATAGATATACTTTCTCCATCATGGTCTGTCCCTAACCCGGTCCCTCAGCTCTTCCAACGACACCCCCATCACCACTGTAACTGAGTCTATCCATCTTGCTGCTGGTTGTTCTCATCTTCTGTTTCCTTCCACCTTTCCCAACATTGGAGCCTTCTCCAGAGAGCTGGGTCTTTCGATAATGTGTCCGAAGTAGGATAATTTGAGCCTAGTCATTTGTGCCTGGAGGGAGAACTCTGGGCTGATTTGTTCGATGATCCATTTGTTTGTTTTCTTGGCTGTCCACAAAAAATATTTTAATCAGATGTGACCAGATATGAACCCTTGTTCAGAAGGGCAACAGTGTGATCCTTAACCAAGGCCATAGACAAACGCGGGGACCTGACCTAATTAATATTAGACTTATGGCTCAATTGCATTGAAAATGATGAAAAATTACATCTAACTTACTCCATTTCCTATGGATCCAGGCTAGTCTGCACATTCTGCAGAATGAATGGGAACTAGATGGTCAAATGGACTATAATATTTGGGATATCACTGAAGGAGGCTAGTTTGCAAACTCCCAGCAGGTAGAGAGTTAGCAAATGTTTCCATCTGAGCCCTTTCCCTGCTGTGTTTGTTTTCTTCTGCAGTTCTGCTTTCAACATGTTGTATTATAAAATGTGAAATATGTAATGATATGATACACTTTATTATATTGATGTTCTCCATCTATGACCAGATTGAATGAAAACTATCTTTAGTTGCCTGGGGGGCATGAAGTTATGACAGGTACAGTTGTATTTGTCTGTAGCTTGAATCATGTCAACTGGATTTCTATTTTCTCAGTGGAAACGTTTCGCTCCTTATCCAAGGAGCTTCTTCAGTCTGAGCAAAGTTGGTAACTTTGCTCAGACTGAAGAAGCTCCTTGGATAAGGAGCGAAACGTTTCCACTGAGAAAATAGAAATCCAGTTGACATGATTCAAGCTACAGACAATTCCACCTGGATGACTGAGAACCTTCATAGACATACAGTTGTATTTATTAACTTATTTATTTACAGGGCTTCTATGGAAGGAAAGCAAAAAGCAGGACAACCACCAGTAAGGTGGATGGACTCAATTACAGCTGTGATGGATGCACTGTTAGAAGATCTGAAGGACCAGGTTGGGGACAGATCATCGTGGAGAAAATCTATATGGTTGCTAGGAGTCAACACTGACTTGGCACATAATCACTCGCTCACTCACTCACTCACTCACTCGCTCACTCAGGCTGATCCAATTAGAACCAAATCTGGTGTTTTAGAGAAATTTCTCAGACTTGAAACTCTTATGATTACAGTTATGAACATAATCTTAATTTTTTAATACAAAATGATTTGTGAACTAAAATCTGCAAGTTGGCTTAACAAAATAGAGGTAGTCCTCACTTACTGACCACAATTGGGACCAGCAACTCCATTGCTAAGCAACATGGTCATAAAGTGACAAATCACATGACCACACCCGACTTACAACGTCAGCTTGTCAGTTTTGGCTATGGTCGTTAAGCAAATCGCCATGGGTTGTTAAGCGTAACATCACATGACCATGACTTGCAACTTTCTGCCGGCTTCCCCATTGACTTTGCTTGTCAGAAGCTGGTTGTGAAGGTTGCAGATGATGATCATGTGACCATGGGATGCTGTGACCGTTGTAAATCTGCACCGGTTGCCAAGTGCCTGAATCACAATCATGTGACCATGGGGATGCTGTAATGGCCACAACTTTGAGGAGCAGTCGTAGGTCTCATTTTTCAGCACTGTCCTAATTTTAAATGGTCACTGAATGAATGGTTGGTAAGTGAGGACTACCTGTATTCTTGAAATAATTTGCCTAATTAAGTTATGAACCAAAGATAATATTTTACACAGTGCAGAACAAACATCATACCACCTGGAGCTCTTGGCCTTGGTCACTCTTGTTTCATCTAGTCAATTCCTTTTTTTAAAATCTTCTTTGTATTCATTCAGATCTATCTCTTTAATCATAAGGTCTAGAAACACGAGAGTTTATCCTTTTGAACCCTAGGTTTGGGAGCTTTCTAAACAATTCTAGAAATTTGGTGGCAACACTTGGGAAAGAAGAAGTTGCCTTTATCCCCGACCATAATTGGTCAACACACATGGCGGGCAACAGTTTTGAGAAAGCTACTTTAACTTATAGTTCAAAGTATTCAAGTTTGAACACGGGTTGCTAAAGTTTCTCTCATTGCATCCATTTTTTATTGTGCAGCTTTGTTTGTTTGTTTATATTGATAAGGTTTATAGGCTACTCCAATCTGCCGACTGAGCCGCATACAACCTTCCAGTTTGTAATTGGGATTAAAATCATATATGCAATCAATAAAAAATGGGAACTAAAAACATTCCTCTGCAACTAGGGGTTGTGTATAACCCATTAACAATAATAAAGGAACCCAATCTCATGACGGAGAGGCAGCTAATACAGACCAGCCCGCCTAGCTTGATGGAACAACCAGGGTCTTACTAGCTTCTTAAAGTCAGGAGGGAAGGTGCCAATTGCACATTGGGGTGTAGTCTTCCAGAGGATGAGGGAAGCTACTGAAAAGGTGCAATTATATTGCTTCTGAAGGTACCAGTATCCAACTGAAGTGGCACATAGCAGACCCACCCTACTAAACCTTATCAGGTGGACAGGGAGAAAGTAGCCTTGCAGACACCCAGGCCCTGAGCTATGAAGGGGTTTAAAGGTGACAACCAGTACCTGGAATTGCCCTTGGAAGCCATCTGGCAACAGTGCAACTTTCAGTATAAAGGTGTCGGATGTGTTCCTTGAGGTGCACCTAGCACTACCCAAGCCGTTGCATTCTGGACCAGCTGCAGTGCATTAATGCTCTTCAAGGGGACCCCCATGTAGAGTGAATTGCAATGTTCTAATCGAGAGGTGACTAAGGCATGAGTGATAATGAGTAATACCTGCCATTCCAGGAAAGGTCAAAATTGAGCTCAGTGAAACAGCCCTCCTAGCCATTGCTGTCGCCTGCTCCTCAAGCAGGAGTGGTGAGTCCAAGAGGAAACCCAAATTACAAATCTCTCTACCCAGAGAGAGCTAACATGAAAATAGCCAGCCTTCAAACCCACAGTCACTCAATCTTGCTGGGATTGAGCCTCAACCTGTTCCCCCCCATCTAGACCCAGAGAGACTCCGGAGACCTGGAGAGCCCTTTGACACCAGTGGTTGAGATGCACAACTGGGTATCATTAGGATATATATGAAACCTGACCTATGCGGATGGATGAACTTGCCCAGCGGCTTCATATAGATGTTGAATAGGAGCAGGGAAAACATTGAGTCCTGGGTCACCCAATCCTCCAGTGAGGTATCTGGGGCTCGATTTCTCTCTCCAGCTCCAACTGGAATCACCAAAACCAATGCCCTCCACTCCTAACCCTCAGAGGACAGCTCAAGAGAGGCAGGGGGCAACACTTCATCTCTCAAAGATGCATTTACCTCTGCCCTACCCAGCTTGTGGAAGCTTTCATAGACCAAGAGAGGCAGGGATCTGGGCTACAGGTGTCTGGGTTGATTCCTCAGGGAACCCTGTCCTCTTCCTCAGGGCTTACAGGATCAAATGCATCCCAGATAACACTGCAGAATGGGGCCTCAGTCACATTCTTTGGACCTGTCCAGCTGGCATCTAGCGCCAAGCAAATCTGAGAGACTTTTTATTTATTTATTTATTTATTTATTTATTCAATTTATTCCCCGCCCATCTCCCATACAAGGGACTCTGGGCGGGTTACAACAATCAAAGTTAAAAACAATACAATAATTTTAAAAATACAATATAAATAAATAAAATACAAGATGGGGGACGTAGGGAACGTAGCATAGTGTTGCTACGGGGCTAGCCAACCCCAAGAGGCACTCCCGCCTCTGTTGTCCCAGGCCAGGTGGCAGAGCCAGGTCTTAAGGGCCTTCCGAAAGGTCAGGAGGGAGGGGGCCAGTCTCACCTCCGGGGGCAAGATATTCCATAGGGCGGGCGCTATCGCAGAGAAGGCACGCCTCCTGGACCCCGCTAGATGGAATTCTCTTGTTGAGGGGGTCCGAAGCATGCCCTCTCTGCATGCACGGGTGGGGCGGGCTGATGTTATTGGGACGAGACGGTCCCTCAGGTACCCTGGTCCTATGCCATGTAGGTCTTTAAAGGTGATCACCAACACCTTGAATTGGACCCGGAAGCAAACTGGCACCCAGTGCAGCTCGTGAAGCAGAGGTGTTACATGGGCCGATCTCTTGGCCCCCATAACTGCTCGCGCCGCCGCATTCTGCACCAGCTGAAGCTTCCGGATACTCTTCAAGGGTAGCCCCATGTAGAGCGCATTACAATAGTCTATACGGGAGATGACAAGGGCGTGAGTGACTGTTTGGAGGGCCTCCCAATCCAGGAAAGGGCGTAACTGGTGCACAACTCGAAGCTGAGCAAAGGCCCTCCTGGCCACGACTGCCACCTGCTCTTCGAGCAGGAGTCGCGAGTCCAGGAGGACCCCCAGATTCCGCACTGGATCCGAGTGGGGTAGTGCAACTCCACCCAGAACCAAAGATGACAACTTCCCGGATCCAGGGGGGCCGTCAATCCACAGCCACTCCGTCTTACCAGGGTTCAGTTGAAGCCTGTTGTTCCCCATCCAGACCCCCACAGCCTCCAGGCACTGAGATAAGGCATTGACCGCATCACTTACTTCACCCGGGATGGAGATGTATACCTGGGTATCATCAGCATATTGGTGATACCTCATCCCGTGGTGACGGATGATCTCGCCCAGCGGCTTGATGTAGATGTTGAATAGGAGAGGAGAGAGAACCGACCCCTGAGGCACCCCACAAGTCAGGGGTCTCGGGTCAGCTCTATCCTCTCCTATCAACACCGACTGGGAACAGCCCTGGAGGAAGGAGGCGAACCAGCGCAGAACCACGCTGCCCGCCCCCAACTCCTCGAGCCGTCCCAAAAGTATACCGTGGTCGACGGTATCGAAAGCCGCTGAGAGATCTAAGAGAGCAAGGATGGACGCACTCCCTCCATCCCGCTCTCGCCAGAGATCATCCATAAGCGCGACCAATGCGGTCTCTGTCCCATGTCCCGGCCTGAAACCTGACTGGAAGGGGTCCAGATAATCCGTTTCCTCCAGAATCCTCTGGAGTTGCAACGCCACCACCTTCTCAACCACCTTTCCCAAAAAGGGAAGGTGGGAGACTGGGCGAAAATTGCCCAGGATGGTAGGGTCCAGGGATGGTTTCTTGAGGAGGGGGTGCACCAGCGCCTCCTTAAAGGCAGCCGGGAACACCCCCTCACTCAAGGACGAATTTATAATCGCCTGGACCCAGCCACATGTCACCTCACTAGCTGATTTTACCATCCAGGAGGGACATGGGTCAAGTTGGCATGTGGTGGCATTTACAGTCCGGAGGATCCTGTCTACTTCATCAGGCCCAACAGGATCAAACTGCTCCCAGATAACATGGCAAGTACGGGCCTCTGGCATCTCCCCAGATCTTGTCTCACGCTTGGAGTCCAACTTGGAATGAATCTGAGCGATTTTGTCCTGCAGATGCTCAGAAAAATCTTCCGATCGGCCCTGTAAATGGGTCTCCCCTTGCTCCTGACCCAAAAGTGATCTTGTAATCTTAAACAGGGCCATCGGGCGGCATTCTGCGGACGCAATAAGAGCGGAGAAATATTCACGTTTCGCCGCTCTTACCGCCACAAGGTAGGCCTTAACTGCGGCTCTAGATTGTGTTCGGTCAGATTCAGTCTTCGACTTTGTCTTCCAGAGGCCTGGAAAATTCCTCACAGCAGCCCCTAAGATGGTATTTCTGCCTGTCCTTACCCAGTAGAATAGGACTCATTTATTGATGGTATTGAAAGCCACAGAGGGCCCTGGAGAGCAATTTACGAGCGCAATAAGATAAGAGCATGGAAATATTGATATTTTGCTGCTCTTATCCGCATGGAGTAGGCTTGGACATGGGCTCTTACCATGCTTGGTCAGATTCACTCCACGTTTTGCAATAGTGGTACTCTAGGCACCTCTTGCTTTGCTTCGTCCCCCAGAACTCCTAAGGAAACCAAAGAGCCCCCCTGGGTCGTCAAACCAGGAGAGGCTGTTCAAATATACTTTTGTCCAAGGCTTCCCATCCCAGCAGATGGTTAAGGCCTCAGAGGAACCACCTACCATCTGCTTGAGCAGGGCTTTCCAAAGTTTTTCCCGCGGCGACACACCAACCGCCGTTGGTGTGTCGCCGCAGGAAAACCCGGAAGTGCGGCAGCGCGCAAAGACCCAGAAGCGCTGCTGCTGCTTTCGGGTTTTGCGTGCTGCAGTTGGTGTGTCGCCGCGGGAAAACCCGGAAGCTCTGATGATGATCAGCGCTTCCAGGTTGTGTGGCGACACACCAGACTGTGTGTGGCGACACACTTTTGTGTCGCGACACACAGTTTGGAAAGCTCTGTGCTTGAGAAACTCCCTAATTGCTCTCTGGAAACCAGACAGATTTATTAGAATCTGGGGTGGACCAATCAAATAGGCCACTCCTCCCTGTGGAGGTTTGTGGCACTGTAGAACTCCATAGTAATTAGGGAGTGATCCAACCACAAGGGGCAGGTGTTAATGTCGCAACCACCCCAACAGAAAACCCAAATCTAGTATGTGGCCTCTGGCATGTATCAGGTTGGGCCTTGCGCAACCTGGGGCAGGTCCATGTCTGTCATAGAATCCATGAACTCCTGAGCTGCCTCCCACCCTCTCTCAGAGCAGGCAGATTGAGCCCCTGAGAACCACCTTGCAATAAGTTCCAGTAGTTCAGCTGGGGAAGCCAGCCTGCAGCAGGGAGGACAGTATATGAGCAGGATTCCCACCTTGTCCCTAGAGCCCATCCTTACTAGCAAGGCCACACCACACCTTTTCCTGTCCCCTGGATTTGTGCCTGGTGCATGACCAGAAACCCAAGAGGGAAACACTTCCTTCCCTCCATACTCAGCCAGGTTTTGGTAACATAATATTGATATGTATGGGATCTCCCTGACTATTCCAATACTTTGTATAGATGGAAGATGGGATGGGATGGGATGGGATGGGATGGGATGGGATGGGATGGGATGGGATGGGATGGGATGGGATGGGATGGGATGGATGGATAGCTAGAAATTCACCTTGTATTGCTTCAGCTGAGTATCATGGGAAGACAGTATCACTTGAAATTTGGGGTGGAACAACTTGGGAACAAACTCATCACCTTGGGGACAGAGACAAGCATTCTTTTTATTTATTTTATTTATTTTATTTATTTATTTATTTGTCATATTTATATCCCGCCCATCTCCCCAAGGAGGGACCCTGGGCAGTTTTTAACCTAGTGGGCACCTTTTGATTATGTTGTGTCAGCCTCACAAAAGAGCTATCCCGGTCGGGAGGGTGCTTTTTCCATCCCCCAAATGTCTGCTGCAGTGGACCCTGTGGACAGTTACGGGAAGGCAAACTAACGAAGTTGCTCCATGCCATCCTTTCTAGCCGCCCAAGGATGCTGTTTTCCCCTCCCCCCCCCAGTAACCTTTGTTTTTCAGCCAATGGGCATACTTCCAAACAAAACATTGGCCTTCGGCTGCTTGCCACTTTTATTCTCTAAGAATACATAATGGAGCCTGTGTCTGTCCCAGGGGCATTTACAGAAATAAAGCAGTGTGAAATTTTTTTAAAAAAGTATATAAAACAAGAATGAAATCACTGGAGCAAGGGCCAGGTTGCCAACCCTGAACTAGCCCTAACCTGTGTCCTGGATGCAAGTCTTGTGGTGGCCTGGGGGGAGAGAGGGTGGGATGGGCAAGATATGGGTGCTATGGAAGGTTTAGCAGCCAGGAAATGCTAAGGATATTTGAGCCTGGACGGGGGAATTCCCACCCACCTCTCTTTTCCTCTGTCAATGAATGACTAGCAGCGGCCTTGTATGGTTAATGAGAATGTCTCTCCTTCTGCCTCCAGCTCAGATTAGCTGGTCTGATTTGCATGCCGGTGTTCCTCATGCCCAAAGCAATCATCAGCCCCACTGAAACTGTGTGTCATTCTCTTATTATTTTTTACTTTGCAGTTAACTAGTTCAGGAAGGTGGGTTTATGCCTCTTTCATGGAGTGAGTGTTTGGGACAGGGTTTTCCGCTCTTTTCTCTGGCAACAGATCTCTGTCCATGGATGCCTTATCTATCTGAATCAGTTTCATCTTGGAAAAGATCCAAGGGAGTGAAGCAGGGTGGGGGCCAAAAGTAGTGGGTGGCATGGGTGATGTAGAACTGGGAGGAGGGAAAATATGGGCTCCCCCCTGCATTGTCATTCACCTCTTCTGTTCAAGCACATCACCATTTGAGTAATTTGTCATCGGAATGTTCTGGAAGTTCTTGCTTCATGTTCCCCGATCCAATTCACTCACCACCTTTCTGGGTGGTGAACCCAGTGTATTTCCTTGCACCTAGAAAGATAACATGCTGAAATTCCCCTTCCATGTAGTTACCACCACAGCCCAAAGGAGAACCTCCTACTAAGCTATGACTGGTTGCACATTTCCCCCTAGAATTCCCCCTAGTTTGCACAGGCTTGCAAGCTAGGTTCCTCAGAATGTTGCATTTTGGGAACTTTAGGAGAAAGACTTACAAGGACTTTAAATGATTCTTGATTGGGATGGCCCCATGTTCATCATACACAGAGTATGTGTATGTGCGTTTTTAAGTTGAATGAAAGCTCACTGTGTTGGAACTTTGGGTGGTTCTACACTGTACTGCTTAACAATCCAGGGTTGTTGCTTGTGTTTTGATTTGTTTTAATAGCAAATGCTAGCAGAGTATCATCTTTTACCCAAAGGATATTACCTTTTTTTTCTTTTCTAACATAATTATTTTTACTCCTGAAATCTGATGCTACAATCTTATACTGACTTGCTTGGAATAAAACCTACTAAATTCAAGAGAACTTACTTCTCAAATGCGTAGGACTACACTATGCCTTTCATTCATTTAAGCCAAGGGTCCCCAAACTCATCAGCTCATCAACCTCTTCATGAAGTTTCAGATTGTTCATTGACCCCCAACCATTTATTATATGAAAATAATTTAAGAAATGCTATTTTAACAAATAGTACTATTAATAACAATAACAACATCAACCTCTTGAATACCATAGTCCCATTGACCCTTGGGGGGTCAATATTGATCACTTTGGAGAACACTGATTTAATTTAATTTCAATTTCAGTTTAATATATTAAATGGAGAAACAGTAAAGAAGGTCTAAATCTGAACCTAAATATGACTACGCAAAATGCACAGAAAAAGAACAGAATGGAGGAGTCTGCTAAATCAGGGGTCCCCAACCCCCAGGCCGCCAACCGGTACCAGTCTGTGGCCTGTTAGGAACCGGGCCGCCATGCTGGTCTCCGAACCCCGCCCCCTGGTCCGCGCAATTGGCTCCCGCCTGCAAATCCCCCCCCCCCGGTCCATGGAAAAATTGTCTTCCACAAAACCGGTCCCTCGTGCCAAAAAGATTGGGTACCCCTGTACTAAATGATGAGACTCAGTAAAAGAGATTCAGGGTCTGGCAAAATGTTGGTTTCTCAAGTGCTGAGTTTCTCAACAAATGTTGGCTTCTCAATAGAAAATAAAAGTTGGTGCACCTTGAAAACACCATGGCTTGAGAGCCATGGTGCATATGGCAGTTTATTAGAAAAAGGGAAGAATATATACTTAAAGTTAACTATTTAAAACTGATTTCCCATCTTGGCAACTTCCATACATACTGGACTTCCCATTATTCTTGGCCATGCTAAATGGGGATTATGGGAATGAAAATTCAAGACATGGCAAAGTTGAAGACAGGTAGTAGGGGATGAAAGAGTTGCTAAGGGAGAGATCAGTGTGAATAACCAAGGCTATATTACATTTAGATTTACCAAAGAAGCAAATAAACTGAAATGCATCCTTGATTAATCAGACCATTTTTAAATGATTAATTGCCACAACAGGTCATGCCCCTTTCCTATTACACAGGAGGAAAAGTCCCCCCCGCAGCCCGGAATGGTGTCTGGTACAACTTACATGCATATCACCTATGAGCTAAGGTTTTGTGGCTTTTTTTTCCCCATTCAGATTTATTAGTATATTTGTATGCAAAGTTATGAATTAAAAAATTAGGTTTCAATAATTTAATTGGGAATTAAAGTCCTTACTGAAGTCAGGACAATCAATCAATTAGCCAGTGAAGTAATTGATTAAAACTAATCTAATTAATCAACTAAGAAGCAATCTAGCTAGTATGCTATAGGGCAATACGCCCAAACCTTTACAAACAACAGTTGTGACTACTGGCTATATAAGATAGTGTGTGTGTGTAATCAAGATAGGGACTTGGGGTACAAACAGGAACAGTTTAACACAGACACAGACACACACACACACACACACACACAAGTCTAATGAAAATTGCTCTTTCAAAGCTGATAATCAGCTTGAGAGGAAAACTTTTCCTTAGAGTCAATGTTTTCACACATTTAATTTAAACTTAGCATCTAATTCAGGTATAAGATTTCTTTTTAATCGAGTGACTCAGCAATCTGTAGACTTAGGTCATAGTCTGGAGATGAAAGCAAGTGGAATAAACAAAGGCTCCTAAGAAAAGGCTGAGTGCAATGAGAGATTTAAAAGGGGAAAAAAGCAAAAAACAAAAACCCAAAACACTTTTATGGAATTAATTTTTTTCTACCAGAATTATAAACAGCTGCAAGAATAGATCTCTGAGAACAAATAACCATTTTTGCAGGGTGTCATAAAGCACAGGTGCCCTTGATTTTACAAGTGAAAAATATTGTTTTCAAATTCAGTTCTTGTCAATGAGTATTGGAACATGACCAAATGTTTTTACACTCTAACTCACTTGTACTTCTGAGCTTTCCTTGATTCCTGTCTCTTTCTCCTTTTTTGCCTCTCTCTTATACGTATTTGCATACACGGCCAGCTTCTCCATTCGTCAGAGATTACAGTAGTTTTCCCAATAGGAACAAGCGACTGAGTAGAGATCGGCCATTGTCTGAAAGCCGGGAACGCTGTGCTGCGTGAGCCCATTTTTTAAAAGCTTCTTGCTCTTTCCATTCTGATCTTTGTAGGTAATTTTATACCAGGTATTTGGAAACATATAGCTCCTTGTGGGACAACAGCAGACAAGAAAAGAAATGACATTACTCATATGATCTAATTTGTCGGCTCTTGTTCCATTTCCTGGAGTATCCTTGCATTTACCCACCTTGTGGATTTCTGAAGCCGCTCTTGACCTAAGCCTGCTATTGTTGAGTGTTTGTGCATGTGTATGTACACATGGAACACAGCTTGTAACAGAAATAGAGCTATAAGGAGCGTGATTCTTAAAACCAGCTAAAAACCAGGGCAAACAACCTAGAGCGCCTGTTGCACGTAGACAACTTAGAAACATCTAGGGTCATTTGGGGCTCAGAACACTGTGGATGCCTCAGTGCTTAGTCATTTCAATATATTAGAAAACTCTAAAAACTGGTCGGTGTTTTTTTTTTTTTGCCCAGTAACATCATGCGCTGAACTCTCTTCCCCTTGGAAATTCCCATAAGCTTCTCAGTGGATCTCTAGCTGGACTGAACAGCATTCCCCCGGATGGTCATGTGTCCTAAGTTACCAAGGACAGTCCTCTATTTGAAGATGATCAGAAGTGATCCTCTGTTTTGAAGGCGTTCTCTGCTTGAAGGGAGAATGCATTTGTGTCTGTTTTAAAGATAAATAAGTATAAGAAGGCAAAACACACAATCAGAAGTTGCCCATCAAGAGTTATGTTGAGCAACAGAATGAGAAACATACAGGTAGTCCTCGACTTACGATCACAATTGGCACTGGAATTTCCATCGTAAGTTATTGTAGTCGTAAGTTGAGTCACCACGTGACTGGACCTGATTTTACAACCATTTTTATGGCAATCATTAAGCGAATCCAGCTTCCCCATTGGGGTTTTTTTGCCGGAAAATGGCAAAAAAGTCGCAAAATGCGATCACGTGACCGTGGGATGCTGCAACTGGTTGTAAATGCGAGCCAGTTGCCAATTGCCCAAAATGTGATCATGTGACCATGGGGGGGGGGGGTGCGATGTTTTGCGACGCTCAGAAGTGCTTTACAGGCCATAAAGCACCCATTCCAAGGCCATCGTAACTTTGGAACGTTGTTAAATGAACTGTCGTAAGTTGATGGGCTGTGTGTGTGAGGTGAGTGATATCCAGAGCCAGCTCTACCATTAGGCAGAATAAGGCGGCCTCTTTGGTCTGTAGTCCTGTTACTCAGAGAAGCTGTTTCACTGTGCTGAAGGCTGCCCCAGCCGATTGCTATATTTGTGCTTGTGCTGGGCAAAAGAACTCCTACATTTTGGCGCTGTCACTTCTCATCCAGTTTGATGAAAGGATATACAGTATGTCTTCAAACTTCCTTTCGAAGAAGAAGAGAATGTCGGTGAAATTCTCATGAAGAACACCTACGTATGTGAAGTGAGGTATTTGTACTTATTAAGCAATAAAGTAGCAAAAGGATGTTTTTGAATATCCTATATTTCATTATATGGTCCTCTTCCTGATGCTGGGCAGCCTCCCTGTCTTTTCACCATTCCATTCAATCCCCAAGGCAGGTGGCACGAAGGAGATCCTCTCAAGGGAACTCTTTCATATTCTGCTAAGGGGAAGTCCTGCCTCTGCGACACTAAGACAGCCTCCTTTTCCCCTGGAGAAATCTGAAAAAATGGTCCACCATTTTTTTCTGTCCATAAATTTGGTACAGAATTTCAAAAGAGCCCTTTTGCTCCGTTTTAGTGCACGTCTCTGTTCGAGCCTTCCCAGCAGTGTGTGTTAAGGAGCCTCTTGCTTCTGTGTGCACCTCACAACGCATCACCCTCAGAGCACTGTTAATAGGATACTGAGCTAGCTGGCCAGTCAGAAAGTGAGTGATGGGATTCCCACCGGGGAAGGAGTGTTTTGGAGGAAATGACAGCTCCTTCTCCTGCCTCATTCAGTGAGTCTTCTCTGATCATCCCTGATGATATGATATTAAAATTATAACGATTATTTCTAAATTCACATCTGTGCATATACACAAAGCTGCAAATATCATTTCAATCAATGCCCTTTTGTTTTCTCTTTCTCTTCGTGTTTTTCTCTAGGTAACAGGTTTCCTTATTTGGTGCTTCTCAAGTATTGTATGCAGCAATATTTTTAATTTAGCCATATTGATAGGAGACCTCAAGCTCCCCATTAGTAATTGCCATTATAATACAATTTAGAGTGGTAGTTTTGGAATATAAATGGGCATAGAATAGAGCAAGTGACTAGCTTTAAATATCTAGGGGTAGTCATGCACGCCACTGGATCTAGGAAACCTCACTTTGATTATGCAGCTGATTCCGGACAAAAATCAGCTAATGCCATTTTAAAGTTTTTCCGGAGTAAAGGAGGGCATTATATACCGGCAGCTCTTAAACTCTTCCAGGCGAAGACATTAGCCCAGCTCCTTTATGGGTCCTGTGTTGGTGCTCTAAGTTCAAGTATTACATCCCTGGAAAGAGTGCAATCAAAATTTATTACAGCAGTATTTCAAATGCCCAAATGTGTTCCAAACGCTTACCTTCGATTGGAAGCGGGCATGATAAAAGTTGAGGCAAGAGTGCGCCTAGTTTCCCTGAATCTTTGGCTAAAACTCAAGCATTATCCTCAAGGTTTAGCACCACTCATTTTGCAAGATTACTTCCAATCCTCTTGGTTAAAGGATATTGAATCTAGTCTCGCCAAGCTAGGATTTTC